>WEIT01002481.1:32846-207566 GCA_013389985.1 Dryoscopus gambensis | reverse complement strand
GTCTGTCCCCCCTCCTGGCTGTACCTGGCTGTGCCGTGCCTGGCAGTCTGTCTGTCCCCCCTCCTGGCTGTACCTGGCTGTGCCGTGCCTGGCAGTCTGTCTGTCCCCCCTCCTGGCTGTACCTGGCTGTGCCGTGCCTGGCAGTCTGTCTGTCCCCCCTCCTGGCTGTACCTGGCTGTGCCGTGCCTGGCAGTCTGTCTGTCCCCCCTCCTGGCTGTACCTGGCTGTGCCGTGCCTGGCAGTCTGTCTGTCCCCCCTCCTGGCTGTACCTGGCTGTGCCGTGCCTGGCAGTCTGTCTGTCCCCCCTCCTGGCTGTACCTGGCTGTGCCGTGCCTGGCAGTCTGTCTGTCCCCCCTCCTGGCTGTACCTGGCTGTGCCGTGCCTGGCAGTCTGTCTGTCCCCCCTCCTGGCTGTACCTGGCTGTGCCGTGCCTGGCAGTCTGTCTGTCCCCCCTCCTGGCTGTACCTGGCTGTGCCGTGCCTGGCAGTCTGTCTGTCCCCCCTCCTGGCTGTACCTGGCTGTGCCGTGCCTGGCAGTCTGTCTGTCCCCCCTCCTGGCTGTACCTGGCTGTGCCGTGCCTGGCAGTCTGTCTGTCCCCCCTCCTGGCTGTACCTGGCTGTGCCGTGCCTGGCAGTCTGTCTGTCCCCCCTCCTGGCTGTACCTGTCTGTGCCGATGCCTGGCAGTCTGTCTGTCCCCACTCTTGGCCAGGACAGTCCGTGGTTGGCCTGAGAGCCTCACGGTCTGTCTCTGCCTCTCTCCCTTTGGTTTTCTTGGCTCCATAAGTTAGCTCAAATGTCTTTAAAGAGCACAGTTTGAGTGATGGAGTTTATAATTCCATCTCGGGAGCTGTGATGACTCGAGTTTGGTTCTTGTGGTTAATGATGTCACCGGGCCCCATCGATGGAGTCGTAGCCCCATTATTCACTGTTGCCCTGTTATTTATTCTGTGCAATGAATGGCTGCAGTTTAATCACCAGAGTAAATTGCTGAAGCATCTTGGTGGAAATTGTGATGTTACCCTAGTGGTTTCCATGGCAACAGCCATTCCATCAGGGAGGCTGATGCAGAGGGAGCCAGGAACGCTGAGCCCCGAGCACCCAGGGGGCCAGGAATGAGCACCAGCCTCAGAGAGGGGAACCTGGGGAACATGTCCAGACACGCCCTCGGGGAGAAAAATCCATTAATTGCTGCTGGACATCGTGCGTCGTCTCTGGAAAACTGGGATGTAGATCCCAACTTCACCAGCCTTGACAGACTTGTGGCATTGATTTAACTCAGAGACATTATTAAGAAAAAGTCCCAACTCCTCTGTGCAGATGGAAAGCAAAACTGTCTTTCCTGCACAGTTTTATTTTGTTTAGGCTTTTTTGTTTATTTTTTTTTTCTTGGTCCAGTTCAGGTAGAAAAACAGGACTGAGGACACTTGAACCAAATGGTTCAGAACTTCCTACAGTTAAGGTTTATGTTTGGTTCTAGTGTGGGCAACAGAAAGAGGAGATTTATCTACATTGTCTTGATTCTTCTTGCCTTGTGATCTTGTATCTCTCTCCTTAAAAGGCCTGGTAGGATCCTGGACTTTAGTGGTGGTGGGGCATAATGTTCCTTGATAGTACATAAAGTTCCTTCTTTCTGGCAAAATACATTTTTCAACCCATTTAATGCCTGATGGTTGTGGCTATGCAATTGGCATTGGAATAAACATAGGGCTGGGATGGCTATCATAATAGAACATTATTACAACATAATTATTATTTATTGTTTCTTACTAAAGGGATATTTATGAGATGGTTTTGCTTTCCAAATCTTAAGTTTCTACTCAAGCCCCAGATTTTCTGGATTTCTTTCTCCTTCTTCTCCCCCCAAAAAATAAAATCAAAACTTTTAAGTAAAACCTCTCTGTTTTCTGATTTTAAGAAAAAGGCAAGACACTTCTAAATTTCTGTTCTCTCCTTTCTCCTTTATTCGCCCCACTTTCTATATTCATAATTTTTTCTCCATCGGAAAAAAATAAGTAAAAGCCTTCTCTGTCCATCTTCTTTCCACATCCTGGGAATGCTTGCAGTGCTCAGCCCTTTTTTCCTCGTTTCCTCAGCTGAGCAGCCCTAGAGAAGTACCCCAGCACGTGGTATCAGTGCCCTGACAGTCTGCTGCTTATGGGAAATGTCATTTTACAATGTAACTTTTTTTTTTAACTTCAAACTTTATGATTTTCTACAAGGATTCATTGTTTCAAGCCACGCAACCAGCATGTGTTTCTTGAGATATCACTTACCTTTAGTAGCAGTTGAGTTTTGGTCACCAGGCTGGGCTGTCTGTGGATTTCTGCATTTGTTCTGTTCTGGTAACCTGATACAGCCCAGCCAGGGAAGAACAGAAAGAAAAGCCTTTTAATTTATGGTAGGTCTCAGTTCTAATCATGTAGTTGTGTAGGCTTCGGCTTTATCGTGAATCATTTTTAATGACAGTTGAGGAGAAAAGAATTGAAAAGCAAATCTTACCTTTCTCATCACTGACAGCTTTTCATAGCAGATCAGACTTTTTTATGGCACAGCCTTGCAGTAAGGGTATGATGCAAAGGAAGGGCTGGACCCAAGGGTTGCCCAGCGGGAGAGCACGGAGCTTCTTCCTGCCTAGCACAAGCCAGGCCTTCACAGCAGCAGTTTCTGAGCTCTCTGTAAATGGAGAGCGATTTTTCACCTTGTGGATTCCTAGACATTGTCCGTGGAGTCTCTCCTAAGGAAACTTGTCTTTCCTCATAGGAGACTTGACTTTCTTGGTCACCTTTCAGAAGGCCCTTAGAAGTTCTCCAGGAATGTCCCTGGACAAAAGAGTGGAAAAAGTTGATGGTAAAAGCCCTCATGGACTTGAACATAGCCAGAAAGTCACAGTGAGCCTGGTGACCTCTGTGTGTGATCAGTCAGGGGCCTGGGGGTCACCAGGTACAGCCCCAAGGCTGCCAGAGCTCCAGGAGTGTTTGGACAAGCCCCTTGGGCACAGGGTGGGATTGTTGGGGTGTCTGTGCAGGGCCAGGGGTTGGACTGGGTGATCCCTGGGGGTCCCTTCCCACTCAGGATGTTGTGTGATTCTGTTCTGTTGTATGATCCTGTTTGCTTTGGAGTCTATCCTATTGGTCAGAAGAGAAAATTGTCTGAGGAAATTGCTGGTTTGGCATCATCTTGCCAAGTGAGCTGGTTTCAAGCGTCACCCTCCTTCAGCAGAGCCCGTGGCTGTGCACTCAGGAATCCCAAAGCAGGAGTTTAGTGCCGATGCCCTGAGCGGGGGCAGGAGGAGGCGCTGCCAGGGCTGCAGAGCTGGTGCCCAGCGGGGTTAACGGGGAGATGCTCTCTCTGTAATTGGATACTGGCAGGATCCTGCAGTGCATCTTCATGGCCACTTCCCATCAGCACTAATGTGGCTTTCTGAAAGCTCATCCCTTTTCCTGGCATGGCCACTCTTCACCGGGGCACTTGTTAACTCCCCCACCTTTGTGTGCTTTGCCCTGCTGTGCTCTGGGTGTGCCAGGACCCTGTGCCAGGCTGGAGCTCTTCAGCTACTGAAACAAACCCAAGACATTTCTTGGAGGCCGAGGGAGCAATGAGAAGCCTGCGTAGTATAAATCCCACATCACCATGGCCTTCAAATGGCTTCTGTCATCCTTGTGTTTCCTCCATGACCTCCAACTTTCTCCTGTATGGAAACGTTTCCAACTTAGGTTGGCTACACACTGCGTTCTTTCCGACACATCTTGACAAATTCAGTTTGATTTTGCCCTGGAGGTCTTTGTAGGCTTAATTTTATGGTTGTGGAAGGTCATCAAAAGGGTAGTGCTATTTAAAGACCAAATTGTGTCACATTTACTCACAGGACTGGTAACTCTTCTTCTTGAAGATGTCCATTCATTTCAGTGGAACTACACCCGGACTAAATGGCTCCTGTTGTAAGCAGAGGCTCTGGGGCCTGTCTTACTCCTCTCACTGGACTACTCAGAGAGTAAAAGTCAAGTCCTTGGCCTCAACATTGGTTTTCCCCAGCCCCTGTTCTTCCGAGGTGGTTTTCTGGCCCCCTCTAGTGACTGCCCACATGGGTTTATGCAGGAGATCCAACCTTTCTGTGATCAGGAACAGCCATTTCCACCCCGAGAGTAAATGGCTTCAATTTTAGAAGTGGCCTTTCAAATCCTGACATGCCAAGTTTGTTCCCCTTTGCTCACAGCGTTCTCAGGAGCATCCCAATTCCAGCTTGGTGGGGCTTCTTGCAGTGCTGGAAGGTGTTCACAGTGGCTGAGGGAGAGTCAAACCACACAGCTGTTGGTGTGGTGGCATGGCCATGGTTACACTGCCACAGCCCAAAGGTTCACCTTCTCTAGGGGAAGCAGGAGGGGTTTGGTGTTACAGCTGCACTACCAAAGGAACAGCCATGGGTTGAATCATGGAATTATCCAGGTTGGAAAAGCCCTCTGAGATCATCGAGTCCAACCACTGCAGGCCCACCACTAACCCATGTCCCCAAGTGCCACATCCTTGCATTCTTTGAACAGGGATGATGATTCCCCCACTGCCCTGATCAGGCTGCTCAGACTCTGACCACCCTTTCACGGAAGAAATTTTCCTCAGTATCCTGCCCCTCCCCTGGCCCAGCCCGAGGCCGTTCCCTCTCCTCCTGTCCCTGTTCCCTGCGAGCAGAGCCCGACCCCCCTGGCTGCCCCCTCCTGTCAGGGACTTGTGCAGAGCCACAAGGGCCCCCCTGAGCCTCCTTTGCTCCAGGCTGAGCCCCTTTCCCAGCTCCCTCAGCTCCGTGGTCTGGGATTTATGACCTTCTACTGAATTACAGTGAAACCTGGCATGACACTTGGAGTTGATACTGAGAAGGCATTTTTCAAAGCCTTTCTTTTTCTTATTCTTTTCATACTACTGGAACCACAAAAGGGAATCTCATTTAAAATATGAATTAGAAACTTTATACTTCTTATGGCTCTGTATCCTGGAGAAGCAGATACTTATCACATGCCTGTGTCCTTGGGGGAGTGTGCAAGGAGCTTTTGGAATAGGTTTTCTACTTTTCGACTAATGTGGAGTGGGGCAATTACTTATTCCAAGAAGCTGGAGCCAGACTGACAGCCTGGGGGCAGACCTGAAAGCACGGCAACACTTTAGGCTTTAGATGCTCTAAGATCTTTTAGAAACAACTGCCTTGATCTTTTAGTGCCCTGGTAAATCATTTATTCTGATCACCTGCTTACGAATTCCTCCTCACCAGTCCTGTGGGGTGGAATGAGCTGGGGATACAGCTCCCAGAGCTCCAGCAGGTGAACTTCAGCCGAGCTTGCAGAGCACCTGGCAATGCTCCTCACTTGGGAGCAGCCTCAGTCAAGGCAGAGCTGAAATTCAAATTCCTCTGACAAACAGTGTCTGGAGCTGAAGGTTTTGGATGGGATTTTTCCGTCTCAGGTTGCAGGCTGCAGTCAGGACACGCTGCCATCCCTCCTCCCACGGTGTGCCTTGCTGCTCCTTGACAATCTGTTTCAATTCCCCTTCACTCCAGCATGACCAGGGTCCCCCAGGTTACCCAGTGATTCATCTCTGTGGAATTTGGGAGTGCTGCTTCTCTGCTCCTACCCAGATTGGCAAGAGGGTTGTTAAAGCATCAGAGATTAACCAGAACCTCTTCTGGTGAATATTTAGGCTAAGAGCACTTGATGCCAAATGTTATTTTACATGTGCATTCTGACACCAGACCTCACTACTGCACCTCCCGTTCCTCTGTATGCGTGGGTTTGAACACCTTTTCCAACTACAATCACATTAGAGGATCCCTCATGCTTTGGGAATGTACATGGGGAATGACTTCAAGTGGAAGCGTGTTTGGATTGTCCTATTTCTATTTCTGAAGCCCTCTGAAGGAAGCTCGCTCTCTCTTCTCACCCCATCGCTTCCGATGGGGCCGAGTCATTGCATTCCGTGTGCGCACAGTGACACCTCAGAGAGACTTGGACTGTTCTCTTGTCTCACTTCCACTCTCTTCCAGGCTGGATGCACACCCTGGAGGTATGTGGTTTGTCTCAAGATATAAGACTTCCCCCCTCAGAAACTACATTACTTCAACAAGCCACAAAGGGCTGGCAAGAGGGAGAAGGATGCCCGTGATAGTGCGGCTTTCCCCTGGGATCTCTTCTGCGGCTGCAAACAGACCCTGCCTCTCCTGAATCCCGTGTGTGCACAGGCACACGTCCCCTCATGCAGCATTTCACTGATGCGTGTGTACAAACACTCACAGATGCACAAGTACCTTCCCTTTGTCCTCCTGCACAAATGCAGAGGCAGGAATTCTCTGGGTGATGACTCCCCGCAGACGCCAGCCTGCTCTGGCACACGGCTGCAGCAGTGTCCCAGGATGCCTGGGCCTTCTCCCCAGGAATGGATGGATCCAGGTACATTTACACACCGTGCCAAGGTGTTGCAGCAGTTGGTGGGAGAGTTGAGTAAATGGAGCCTGAAGTGACCTCTGGAGATTTAGTCCAACCACTGTCCCAGGCAGACTCACCCTGAGTTCAGGGAAGGTTGCTCAGGGCTGTGTCCAGTCAGATGTTTAAAACCTGAGTCAGAGATGTGATAGCCCAGTTTTTTTCATTATGTTTAGACAGAACCTTCACTCCTTCAATGTTTGTCCTTTCTTTTGACCTTTAATTTGTCTCTCACTGGCGTACCACAGCTGAGCAAAGAGCCTGGGTCTGTCTCCCTGTACCTGCCATGGTATCAAGAAGGCTGCTGTAGCTGTTCCTAAAACTTGAACAGGGTGGACAAACTCCCTTCCCTCAGGGTAAATCCATGGGTCTGTGCTCCAGGCCCCTGACCATCCTCTTGGTGGCTCCCTGTTGGATTTGTTCAGGTTTATCAGCATTTTCCTTGTATTGTGAGTTCACACCTGGGTGTGGACCAGCTGGGGTCTAACAGCTCACAGAGGGATAATTGTGTCCCTTGACCTGCTGGTTACGAGTGAGTTTGCTGTGAGCTCTCGTTGCTGCCAGGTGCCTGTCAGGTGCCCTTGGCTGGAATTGGACTGGTAACAAAATAGTAAATAAGAAAACTAAGCACAGAGCTTTGCTTTTTAGCAGTCTGGGGTCACATTTAATGGATCTCAGATCTCAAGTAGTTCCATGACTCTCTTCAGGAGATCACAGTAGTCGATCCAGCTTTGGGAGAACAGGATGGATCAGATGAACTACCAGACTTCCTGCATGTGTTTTATCTTTGCTCCTTTTTTTGGCCTTGAAGATCCACTGAACATTTTACCTTTCCTGTATTTGGGGGGATTCCACCATTTGAAATCTCCTTTGCCAGTGGCCAGTGCCCACACAGGTTACAACCACAACTGCCTAGATCACAGGTTTAAGATCTTGCAGTACTTGATTTGGGGAAGAACTTCAGACTCTGTAGAGACTCCTACCTGCCTATTACCTTGCAAGCCATGAACTGAAGGGAAAGGGTATATTTTTTCAGAATCGCAGAATGGTTTTGGTTGGAACGGGCCTTAAAGTTCATCTTGTTCCAACCTCATGGGCACGACACCTTCCACTATCCCAGGCTGCTCCAAGCCCCATCCAGCCTGGCCTTGGGCACTGCCAGGGATCCAGGGGCAGCCACAGCTGCTCTGGGCACCCTGTGCCAGGGCCTGCCCACCCTCCCAGGGAACAATTCCTTCCCAGTGTCCTATCCATCCCTGCCCTCTGGCAGTGGGAAGCCAATCCCCCTTGTGCTGTCACCCCATTAATTGTCCCAAGTCCCTCTCCAGCTCTCTTGGAGCCCCTTTTGGTACTGGAAGGCTGCTACAAGGTCTTCCCAGAGCCTTCTGTTCTCCAGGCTGAAAATATTATCCGTGTTCATGGGTAGGGTTGCAGGCTGTGTACACCTGTGTCAGGATGTGCCTCTGTCATTGTCCAATTTGTCCAAGCTGTCACACGAGTGCATTTTGGAATGAGCACTGGCTAATTTGGGGAGTGGCACATGCTTTACTTTCGGGGCAAATCCGGATTTTCCTGCTGAAGCCAAAAGTATAAGCAACACAATTCCCACTGAGCACGTTGCCTCTGAGTGACAGTTTGAGTGCGGGGGGTGACTGGGTTTGGCTGAGCTCTCTGCTGCTCTGAAAAGAGCAGTCGATGCCCTTGACTAGCAAGTGCCACATGAGTGATAATGGCCAGAGGCCTGGTCCCTCCTCTCAGCCAGCCCCTGTGGGTTTGGGTCTGGCCAGCAGAAGCCAGACTGCTTTGGGGACAAGCATCCCGAGGAAATTTGTGTTGGTGCTCTATAGAAACTTAAATTTTAAGCCTCTTATCTGTCTCAGATACAGAGCGCAGAATAAACCGTGACCCTGGGGACATCTGCAGGTTCCCGGGTTGCCCTTTGTGCTGTGGATCTTGGTGTAGGGTGAGGATGGGTTATGCTGCTGTTGGCAGGGGGAAAATCTGGGAGAGCTGAAGCTGCTCACACGTCTGTGTGGGTGCAGCTGTTGGTGAACGCTCGTGTTCGTGTCGGAGCTGTCTGGGGCAGGAAGGTGCGTGTGGCAGCGCCGAGGTGTGTGTTATTCTCACATCCCTGCTGGCTGCAAACAATGTCATGTCCCTACCTGGGCTGCAACGTGACATACACCTCAAAAACAGCAGCAACAGCAGCTCCGGAGCCACGGGAGAAGGCAGAGCTGCTCTTTTTGCTCATCAGTTAGGAAACCTTGCCAGCCCCGGCAAAGCATGCCGGGACCCAAACCGGCTTTGGGACTGGGACTCGGAGAGCGAGAGAGAAGCAGTAATTTGTTTGCCATTGCCCTCAAGCCAGGAAATCCAGACCTCAAGCATTTCCCAGGCCACAGCACATTGGAGTGGAGAGAGTGTCAGGGAATGGCTCACACGTCCCGACAGGAGCGCACGCACACGCGCGCGCACACGCGCGGAGCCGGCGCCGGGGAAGGGGGATTGTTCCAGCACCACTGCGGTTAAGATGCTGAGACAATCTCGAGTTTTCAGGCCATAGCTGTCAGGATGCTTTGGTATATTCATCACCCCCCACTCCATGGTGATAAAAATTTACACAGCCAACGAAACGAAGATTAATTTCATGTGAAAAGCTGACAGAATGGCCCATGTCATTGCTTTATTTGTGCCAGCACTCAGTAACTCGGTGCAAGTTCCATTGAGGTGGCAGACACCCCGTCCCCTTGAGCCATCTCGTCTCCTCTCTAATGATGCCACCGTTTTGACAAAACCAAGCAACACAGCCGGTATGTGCGAATTTGGAATTAATTTTCTTCAGAAAGGTCAAGTATGTTAATGAGCTTTTGGCTGCCTGCGTTTTCTCTCTTGGGTTTTTTCCTCTGTTCATGGGGAAAGAAGGGGAAAGAAGGAAAGGGGAGAAATAATTACAGAAATAAAAATGAAGGAAGGAGGAAAAGAAGGAAGCTGTGAGGATTTGGAAGAGGCAGGATTCAGTGTAGCTTTTCATGGGTTCTCCTTTTCCAGGGCTCAGGCGGACTAATCGTATCAGCTCAAGCCTGTGCAGTTTGCTTGGAGCTGTTGAGTGAGGCCAGGGATGTCATGGATCGTGGAGTTGGTGTAACCTGGCACGGAGGAGGTGGATGGCACCTCCTTTGCACTCGGGGACTGACGGCAACCCTGTGTGTTGGCAGCTGCCTTCGTTTTCCATCCCAGAATGGCTGAGCTCGGCTCAGCATGGGGCTCTGTGTGCTGGGGGAGCAGAGAGCAAAGGGAGGTGAAGGAGAGAAGGAGTTCATGGGCTCCAGCTCTTGTGGCTGTTAGTGAAAGGAAGCTGGAGGAGAGCTCAGCTGCACTGGGAGAAATCCAGGGCCCACTAATTCGTCCAACTTAGGAACAGGACCAATAGGCAGTTTCCAGAGAAATTGTCCCCCCATGCGACTGGCACAAGAAGCTTGAACTAAGTGTGATGCCAACCACCTCTCATCCCCGTGCTCCCCAAATTCCTGCCTTTATTTGTGCCAGTTAGAATTTGCCCCTTTCTGGCATCCTGGTGACAGGAGCTGCCTGGATTTCTCCAGGGGTTAGGTGGTGATCGATGGAAGGAAAGGTGGTGAAAACAGCAGATACTGTGTCAGGGCTTGAGGGAGTGAAGCTGGACTTCATCAGACACGAGCCACGCTCACCTGGGTAGGACATTTAGGGTAGGATTCATCTCACCTAATTTTAGTCTTCTTAAACAAATTATCCAGACTTAATTAATTGTCTAAGTTTCCCTTTTTGTTAATGGGGAACAGTAAGGAGGAGCACGTATCCCACCTAATTTAAGATGAGAGAAATTCCATTCTGGCAAGGACTTTCTTTCTCATTGAATATAAAGTGAATTTAAACAATTAGTTTGGACTGAATCCTTCCCTTTAAGCAGCTTAAAATTATGGGGCGTGATTTCCTCCTCATTCTCTTCTCCCTGCTCCCATTCTGGCTCTTATTTCCCTGTACAGTCTAATCCAGCAGGCAGAGGAAATCCAGCGGGGCTCGCAGCGCCTGTATTGGCAGGGTTGGATCAATGCTTTCACTCCAGCTTGCCCGGGCTGGCTCCGAGCTTATCCACCCCTGTGGCAGTCCATGCTCTGGCTGTGATGTGGTCCTGCCTGCCTTGCTTTGCTGGAGTCAGCCCAGCACACAGATTCTGGGCATTGTCCAAAAAGCCCGTGTTGACTTTGAAGGGTACGGTTTGCCATCCTGGCCGCGGTGCGAGGAGAAATGATGTGGGATGTAACGGCGCCGGTGCCGTGTGTGACGTGTTTCAGGGTGTCCTTAAGGAGGAATTTTCCTCAGTTTCACACCTCTCTCAGCTGTGTGGTGTGGGTCCCTGTGCGTGTTGGATCCTTGTGTGTTCCCCGCATGAGTCACTCCTGGCTGGGGCACGGATTTCAAAAGCACACAAGTGACCAAACTTAATGATTTTCAGCTGACTCCGAGCATTGTCCTAAACATGGGATTCCTTCCCATAAAGCACTGTGCTGCCCACGCTCTCCCCATCGTTCCCAGGCTCTGGGGTGTGCGTGGAGGCACGTCCTACCCTGCTCACCCTGCTGCAAGGTAGAGGGGTACTGGGGGAGTGAGAGGAGCTTGCGGGCTTTCTCATTTGCTTGCACAAATGGTCTCAGAACATTCATGGGCATCACCAGCACCTGTGTATTTCTCTGTAGAAGTTGTTGTGTTGCTAAGTGGTTACTTTATTCCTCCTTGGAGGAAGTTTCTGTGATGGAAGGAAACTATTTGGTAAGCCCTGCTAAGGTCTTTGTATAAATTTAACAGTAAGTAATAATCTGTGCACAGGACAAAGTGGGACAAGAGATAATTAAAATATTTCAGTGGCAAGTTATATTTTCAGTTGTCAGTTCTAGCAACAGAACATATGAAGTGTATGCACAGAGACTGCCTCATTCATGGCCATGGTGAAGTGGGGAATCCTTGTCCTGTAGGTGCCTGGGATGTCAGGATAAAATCTATAAGAACTTGAATTCTTAGGGAAATTCTCACCCAGCAGCTCCCTGGGGCTTTAGCTGAACTGTGGGATATTCGGCATTTCCCAACTCTCGTGTCAAGGACCGTCTCCTCTCTTCCCAGCTGTGAGATGTGGCTGTGCACCCCTTCTGTGTCCTCCCCTCCCACGCTTTGCTTTCCATAGGAGGAATCCTGGGCATGTGAGTCAGGGAGCTGCCGTGTCGCCAGTGGGATGATTCAGGACTGAGACAGCACAGCACACCTACCCCGTGATCTGCATGGAGCCCCTGGGACACTCAAAACCACATTTTCTCAACGTGCCAAGCTCTTGAGAAAACCCAACCACTCGTTTTGGTGCATAAATAGAAACACAACCCCTAAGAGCAGAAATGGAATCTAGGAGATGCTCAGGGCAGTGAGTCTGCTGTCTCCTCCTAGGATGGTGTCCCTTCATCCCTGTGTTGCAGGGGTTGTTTGTGCCAACTTCTCTCTGTTTCTTCCTCTCCTGCTGTTTTTCCCCTGTGTGAGAGCACTGGCGCCTGCCATGGAAGGTCACCACCGAGGTTACTCAGCTGGCTCCAAGGATTAAGACTTCCTGCTCTGCTCCGAAGAAGTGGCCAAGTCCCCCCTCCCTGCTGCTCACCACAAACCCAGGGCCTGTTTGTCTCCTCTCTCCCCTTCCCATCCCTCCTCCTACCAAGAAATCCAGACCTCTCTCCAGCAGACAGAGTGGGAGGTCGAGGCACCCCAGCAGCCTCCAGATGCATTTGCTGGAGCACCAAAAGCAGTGGGGCCCCGGGGTGATGTTCTTGATGCCACTTGGCAGTGTTGCCAGGTGAACTGTCCCCATCTGTCCCTCCAGAATCTGGGCCAGGTTCCCATCAGGATCTGACCCAATAGCTGGGCTCACAAAAAACTTCTGTTTCCACTGGAAAATGCCATCAAGTTTTTTTACCAGTAGGCCAAGGGGATCCATGGATAACTGGGAAGGGATTCTTGAAAAGTAACTAAGGAGAATGTGATTTTTGTCATCAGATGGGAATTGGCACAAGGACCTGTAGCTTCCTTACAAAAATGGTGGAGGGGTACAGAAACCTCTGCCCTGGGCATGAGCCTGTCCCAGAGGAAGCTGCCATTGTCCCAAGGACTGTGTGGTGATGGGGGAGCAGCCTGAGCGGAGGGAGCTGCCTTTGGTGGGCACCTGAGCGTGCAGGAGCAGGACACGAGGAGAGCTTTATTCACAGGAGCAGAGCATGAACCGGAAGAGAGGAGAAAGTAGAACAGGATCCTGTGAGAGGGAGACGAGATAAATACGGTGGGAATGGGGGGAAGGTGGGATGGCTGCTCACTATTTTTGTAAAGGCGGGACGCTGCTCCAAAAAGCACCGCAGAGATCAACCACATTTGAGTAAAAACATCATTTTCTTTAAGAATAATATAGAAGCCCTACATGCTAATGGTTCAACAGGATGAGGAAAAGCTGCCTGCTCCACCCTAGTATGTGCTGAGGTCAGGTGAAACCACCACCGCCCTCAGGCTGGCTTTGGACACCGTGAGGGGGTGCTGGAGTTGGCGAGGATCCTGCTCTCAGACTAGAAGAGAAACAGCTGCTTTTTAGGATTTTAGCGTCTCCAGCCATGGCCGAGTCCCTTTAGCTCCTTCTCTTTGCTCCTAACCTGCTTTCTTTCAGATCCCACAGGGGACTTCTACTGTTGTTCAAGTGCTGGGGTCACCAGCCAGGAGCTTCTGTCTTTTTCCCAGGAACTGTGAGGCTGCAGTAAACATACCTCGAGGAGTTCTTTGTGAGCATCACACCTGAATTTGGCCCACTCTCTGCCACTGTATGCTAAATGGAGACCACAGAGACCTCATTTAATGACTGGGTTTGTGTAGGTGTAGAGCTCTTTGAGGTCTCCATAAACATGGGTGTTTATTCATTTAGCTTTTATTTTGATTTTCTTTTCAGATGAATTCATTAGCAGGGAGAAAGCCAAAGCCTCACTGTTAAAAATCCAAGTCTAGTTTGTGTTTTGTTTTAAGAAATGAAAGAAGTATAAATTAACTAATTTCTAATTGTGATCTCGGTGCTGGTCCTTCAGGGTGCCTCCACGTGTGTTCTGGGGGCTCACAGGTAAGGAAAAGCTGAGGAAAGCGTTGAGAGAGAGGGACTGGGGGCAGCTCCTGCCTTGTTTGATGGTGCCCTGTGCTAGCTGCTCCTTTGGTTGTTAGGGATATCACATTCCAGGGATGCATTGCTGTGGTTAGGGGGTGAAGCGAGACAAATGAGAGGACAGAGGTTACACACATGAGCTGCAGGGATGTCCCCATGTAGGTGCTGGGTGGGAAATCAGATGGAGTGTGTTCGCTCCTGCCCTGGGGCTAAGAGCAGCAAAGGGAGAGAGCAGGGGATTTATCTAGCTGGAGTCTAATATTCCTTTGGCTGCAGCAAAGGCTGCAGCACTTCCCGACTATCGGCTGGCGCTTTCGCTCACACGCATCCGTGATTGATGGGCAGAGAGTATAAACACCTCATTAGTGCCATAATTCACTGGTTAGGACTAGGCTGGGCTGTGGGAGGGAGGGGGGAAAAAAGAGTTGAGAAAGTTTAATAAAGAAAAAAAAAATGGAAGAAGGAGAAGAACGGATGTAAAGGCCACACAAATCATTCCAGGGAGTTATCTGACCTGCTTTGAAAACTTTAATTGCTGATAATGGACAACCTGTTGGGTGGTATTTTATTAACACTAATAGATTTTTACGGGATATTTCTCACATTGCTCTCCCAGAGCCTGAAGAATACATTAAATATTAAAAGTTAATGCTCTTGGTTGCTGTTTCAAGGATGCCCCACAGATAACGAGCTTTCCCGCAAGTTAGGAACCGGGAGCAAACATGAGCTGCCTCTGCCACTTACGGCCTCTGCAATAATAATGAGGAGAATACTTGCAGCCCGTGTGCACCTTGCAGCTGAGCTTCTCAAGCCTGGCCTAAATGCCCTGTAAAGGCAGTGCCCAGCCCAGAGCTGGTGGTAGCAGTATCTAATCTCCAATCCAGGATTTACAAGGCTTGGATTCCAGAGTCCCACGCTGGAAGCAAATGCTCATAAACCCCCATATGCTACTTTACATTGCAGTTATTCAAAGCAGAGGCTGAACCGACAACCCATTCCTGTTTCTCAGGAGAACTCAGGTCTGAAATGGAGGATATTTTTCTTTAATATGCCAAATGGTTTTACAAAAGTGCTGCTTCCACACTAACTTGTTGCTGAAGTGACTCAGCTACCTGGAACAGAAATGGAAACGTCTCTGACTGTAGGCAGCAAGAGGGGTTTTGGAGGAAGCTCTTGACATCCCAAAGTCCTGCACACAGCACTGAACCCTCAGAGTATAGAAAAAAAGGTTGGTTCTGTACTGTAAAAAGATGGATTCAAGCAGCCAACACAGGGAAGTTAGCTGGATGGAAAGTGAATTTGAAACAGGATAAGCAGTAAAGCTTGAGGTGAGTCAGAGTCCTTGAGTTAGAGCTGCAAAGTCCTAATGCACATCTGTGCTCACGGGGGAAACTGGACTCTAGTGCCTCCTTTGGACACACCAGCAGTGTCAGCAGCCGTGGCCTGGGCCTGGAAAGCCAAGTTAAGTTTGTTTGCCCAGCCTGTGGTGTCTCTTTTGAGTCGTGTCCTCTTCCCTTGCGGCAGCAGCGGCCTTGGCTTTAGATCTCGCTCTGACCACTGTTTGTGCAGCCACCTCCTTGTGCCAAACCAGGCTGGACTGGACGGCCCCATCCGTGCTCCCTGGGATGGCCCTGGTGCAATCTCAGTGAGCAATGCAGCTTTCCAGGCCTGCTTGGCTGACAGAGCTTCCCAGGCTTTCTTGTGCAGGCAGCCAGCTGGACCTGACCAGGGGCCTGTGTTCCAGCTGCCAGGCTGGAGGCAGCCCACAGGAAGATGGGATGTTGGGAAGGAATTGTCCCTGGGAGGGTGGGGAGGCCCTGGCACAGGGTGCCCAGAGCAGCTGTGGCTGCCCCATCCCTGGAAATGTTCCAGGCGTGTCCCTGCCCCCATGGAATGGGATGTGGTCCCTCCATCCCTTGTCCAAAGTCCCTCTCCAGCTCTCCTGGAGCTCCTTTAGCCACTGGAAGAGCCTCTAAGGTCTCTCCGGACCCTTTCCTTCTCCAGGCTGAACAATCCCAATTCTCTCAGTGGATCTGGGTCCTGGCTGGATTTAGGAGGAAGTTGCTTACAGGGCAGTGGGGAGGAAGGGCCAGGAGACTTGGTGCAGTATTTGATTCCAAAGGGGTAAATCCTTTGGCTCCCACAGTCCAGGATGTGCTTTGTTGCTGGACTGCTGTTCAGCAATAAAAAGGTCTCAGTTACTTACCGGGAATTGAGTGCTTGGTCACTTCTCCTCCTGCCAGCCCATCCCTTCTCCCCTCCAACAACGACAGCTTTTCCTGATTGACCCCACAGGCTTACGAAAAACCTTTTTACTTAAACGTGTATTGACCTCAGTCTTGCTGCCCAGTGAATTATGTCACAGCTGGCAATCTGAAAGTCATCAATCAGGGCTCAGACCCCGGGAGCTGTCTCCTGGTGACACAGGTCCAAGCCTTCATCGATGAAGGTTGTACCAGGTGCCTTCATGTCTCTGGCAACTGGAAGGGGAACACCCTTTGTATGGTTTTTTTCTGTCATCATCCCATAGGCCCTGTGATTTTTTCCTTTCCTTTGATTTGTTTTTTATTTCCCTTTGCCATCTGTCTTTGCACTGTGGATAAAATTTCCTTCCTTGCCTCAACCTCCCTTTCAAAGAGAAAGAAAAGGAAACTGTCAAAGGTGACATCTTGGATTATCTTAATTCTTAGGTAGTGTTAATTTTACCAGTCTTCCCTTCCCCCTTTACTATTTGATTTTTGTGTTGATTTGTTGTTGTTTTCCCTGATGTGACTTTATGATCTGGACAAATGCACTGGACAAATGAGGAATTTAATGATACTGGAAATATTTCTCCCATATTTTGTAATGCAAAGTAATTCCAATAGATCTTTTGCCCCATGACTTGGGATGTGCTGGCTTGTTGTCACTTTGTGGATGAGGGATGGGGAATAGTCCATGAAATGTGAAGCATCACCACAAATTCAATCAGCCCTTCTGTCTCTGTACAGGGATTGATCGAACAGGAAGGAGCAAACTCAGTCCGTGACAGAGTTTGTAAAAGGAAGATCTGTGTTGTGCTCGACTGAAACAGGCAAACTGCCCTGAGTTTTCACCATTTCCCTGCTCTTTTGGGGGAGAAGGGAGGCATAGCTTGATCTTCCTCTTCTAACAAACAAGAACAAGGCTTGAGTGTCTCACACCTTGCAAGGGTGGCAGGGCCAGAAAAGGAGGGATATTTACTTGCTTTCCCACATCTCAAAATAGGGCTACATAAACAATTCTTGACTTTATTCTATCTCTGCTGGAATACTCTGCTAACAAAGCTGGGAAAGAAAAAGAGCCTATTTTTCAGTTCTTCTAAAATCAGTAGAAATACCACCTTGGTGACAGACCCATTTTTTGTTGGAAATCTTGTAAGCCTGATTTGGTATCTGTGGCACATTCCTTCGATGCGCCACATGAATTCTTCAGCTCAGGAATGTCTTGAATTGAGGCTGTGTTACATTTTTCTCCATGTCTTGACTTTAGGAAATGCAGGCAGATAAGTCTGGTGATAGCTCTGACAATGTGCCTGATGCTGTGGCCAGACCTGGCACGGCCGAGGTGAGGCCGGGGCTGCTCTTGGCTCCCAGTGTCCCCAGGGAGGCTGTGAGGGGCCTCAGCACCTCCAGTGCTCTGGATGGAGATCAGACCCTGAGATAACAAGGTGATGACAAGCACTTTCAGAAATCCTGACACACAGACAGATAAAAGAAATGCAGTAATAGCATGCAGAAATAAATCCTTCTCATTCTGCTTTTGATCTTCTGAATTTCTTAAATATAAGAATTTTCTCATATAAGTTTCTTACATCATCCATAAGCTTATGGCCTGCATTTTAACAGCCTTACAAAATATTACTGAAAGAAATGTATTCAGGCATTTGTTTTAGAGACACCAGATTGGGCATTATCTGTATTTAGATTAAAATCCTCCCCCACAATGTTTGCAGTCTAATGTTTGTGGTACTGGCATGTGCAGCGCTACCCAAAGACTGGAACTGGCTGGAAATTCCCTCATCTGCATAAATGCAAATGACCAAAAAGTTGGACTGGTGGGAGAAAAATGGGTAGATTGTAGATTTTATTCTTCCTTTATTGATGTAAATTGCCGGCATGTGTAATGATATTTGTGATTTTGAAGTAGGCTGTGTCCCTTCAAAGAAAATGTGAGCTCATAAATCCTGGGAGATTAGAGATCCTGAGGCCTGATGTGGCAATGGCTCCGGGTTTATGGCATTCCTCAAGACAGCCAGGATAGGATGTTCTGTGACCTGGCTTTTGTGAAGATCAAAAGGCTTGAAACTGTTGAGAATAAGATTTTCACATCGTGCAGGGAGAGACACCAAGCTGTCAGATGGGAGGAGGCTCTTTGAAGTGTGGAGATAAGGACCCTTCTAACCTTCAGTCAGGTATGAAAGCCATTTCCAGCAGCACAGGAGCGTGTCCTTCCACTGGACTCTTCATGGAACAGCCCAGCTGGGTTCATTCAGGTAAACACCTGGCAGTGCCTCAGCCACAGGGAATGTTTGAAGAGGATTGAAAGGACTGGAAAAATGTAAAAATTAATGTACTGGGGAGGTGGGAATTATATGTGTTAATATCTCTGGGACCAACGAGCCTGAGTCCAGCAGAGCTCCCACTCTGGGACCTGGAATAACAAGTGTGGTCCCACATGGATTATCAGTGTGTGAGCCAGGGGGAGCAGGTGGGAGTGCTCACGGAGAGCTTCTGGCTGGGAGAAGGCTGCAGAGAGACAGAAAGTAGCCTCACACCTCTGTGTTCTGGCCAGGAAGCTGAGCCCGTGCAGGGACAGCAACTCACTGCTGCTGTAGGCCAGGGAGAGCTCGTCACTGGCAGGGAAGAGCTGTGGGAGAAGCATTTGTGGAGCACAGCACCGCTTTTCCGACTGTCCCAGAGCTCCCCATCCAGCACAAACACTGACATGTTTGTTCATTCCCTTCTCAGATTCCTCAGAGGGGTTGGCACTGGCAGCTGGATCATCGTGGTGCCTTGAGAAAGCACTTCTGCACAGTATTTCTCATGTAAGCAAAAGCTCTTAGCACTGAAAATCTTCCCAAAAAAGGATTCCCCTAAGCTGGTAAGAATAATTTCTGGTCACATTTATAGAAGTTTAAATGGCATCTAGACAAGATAAATATCCTTAATGTTTTGTCATCGTTGTGCTGATGAACTAAGGATATATTTACTTTTGTACAATGACTTTCTAAGAGAAAACAGCTAAACAAGACAGAATAAAAATAAAATTTCATGACAGATGCTGCTGATACATGTGTTTCCTCTGTAATAAGCGCAGTCCTTGGCTGACAATAAAATGATAATTGTCCTTAGCCAACATCTTGAAAGCTGAAGGTGAACACAGAGTGGTAGGAATCACAGGGCTTTATAATTCATGTCCAAGCATTGAATTCACAACAAAATCTTTTAAAATCTTGTCCTAATTATCACAGCTCACACTGATACTCTCTAGGAACTGTTGTATGTAGATTTGGTCATAAATACTTTGATAATCTGGTTCTCATTGGAAAATGCCATTTCCTGTTGGAAATGGTTGAGGAAATCACAATGATTTGGTTCTTTTATGCCTTCTTCAGAGAAGAAGAGCCTGACTCAGTGGTAGTCATAGGTTTTATTTAGGTGTTGTTTTTCTTTTCCAGTTTTTTTGCTTCTTTTTCTAGTTGTGTTTAGTCGTGTGTTAGACATTTCCAGTGTGTATTCCAGTGAGTCCAGAATGAAATTTTGGAGGGGATATTGAGATTTTGACGGTTCTCTTCCAAAGCAAAACATAATTAATGAAAGAATGAAATTGTGCGGGATGGAACTTCCATTCTTTCCCTCACCCCAGCAGTGCTGTTACACTCAGAGGCTGACCCAGGCATGGGTTACAGATATTCCAGCAGTGGGATTGCAGAGGGAGCTCCTCATTTCTCTGAGCAGTGTTTGCTTCTTCTTTACTCCTGCCTGTCCAGGTTTTCTTTGTCGTCCTTCCTAAAGCAGCAATTTCCCAAGCAGCAGAGCAGAGAGCAGTATGTTGTCACCCCTGCACTCAGCAGTGTAATGAATAGGATCCTGCTCTAACGGGCCCACAGGTCTGATTCACAAGGAAATTGCTGTGTCCCTGTATCCTTTTAATTGTAGGGTTTCAAACCAAAGCATGGAGACACATCAATTATTACACTGTCATCTGATCTGGAGTCAGTCCAGTGTGAACCCTGAGCGCCTGGAGCTGGTCCAGCCAAGTGGCAGGAACAGGGCTGAGAGTCCTGGTGAACACCACAGGATTCCTGGGATTTGCAGGGCATCTGTTCTGCTGCCCTTGCAGTCCCTTGGGCTGCTCTGGAGGAGCTCCTGGGTGACTGGTGATTTTATTAGGGCCTGGCACAAGGGAGGTAGGAGCTTCTCAGTGCGCTCTCAGCAGAAAAGCTGCTGTGAAAAAACCTTGCTGTGGGCTTTGAAATCTGAAGTGCAGCCAACTCCAGCTTAGGGACGTGACAGTCACCTTTTGCTGGGAGTTGCCATCTGAACAAGGACAGTGTTGTGTGGTTTGAAGAGACAGGGAGCAGTGGGAAGGAGAAGTGTCTGTCCTGGCTGGGACTGGGCTCTGGGAGGGAGCAGCCCAGGCCTTTGGCCTTCCCTAAGCCTTCGCCTCAACACCCGCAGTTGGACTTGTTTTGAGGGGACACATGTGCATCCCAAATTTTCTACTTTGGCAAGCTCAGTTTGGCTGGACCATCTGGCCATGCTTCTGCTCCTTTGAAAGCTTTGCCTGATTAACCAGTCCTGGGAGCTCAAGAAGGAAAGTCGCGGAGGGGAACAGGAAGGGGGCTTGCTAAGAGATGTGCTATTCCCTAATTAAATAATAGCCTAAGAGGAGCTCACAGCTTGAAACAACCAGGGAGATTCTGCTGCTAATATTCAGTGCAAAGCTGCTCTTCCCAGTGCCATGCTTCCATCCCCAAACCCAGCTGTGCCGTGCATGTGCTGCACAGCTCTCCCAAAGCCCTGTCACGGAGGGTGAGACTTGGAATATATTCACCCAAATTACAACATCTCATCTTTTGTTTTCAATTTGTTGGGACAAAGAGCTCCTCTGTTACTATTTATGATTTGCCACTCCTGTAAGAGCCCAGCTGAAGTCGTTGCACTGAGTCTGAGCTGGTTTGGTCTGAGAAATGCTTGAATTAACAGCACAGTGAACGTGGAGAGGAGCAGAGGAGGAGAGGGAGGTTGGTACCTGCTGGGTCCCTGGTACAGCTGGGGAGCTGAGGCCTGGCAGTGGAACAGTTTGCTGTCAGTCTAAAAAAGAGGTGATGGCAGGATCAAGACAGCAACTCAGCTCTTCTCCATTCGAGACAGAAACACCTTTTTTGACCAGTATTTTTGATGACAGATGAAATACCCAGCCTGAGGAATGGTTGGTTTTAAGATCATTGATATTTATGAACCAAGTCATGCTGTCCTTGGGTTTGCTCCTGCATAGGCATATTGGAGGTGAGGGCTGCTCTTTTCCCACCGAGGAACCCCAGTGTGTCTCAGACATCTCAGATTTACTACTTGTGAGGCTTCTGCTTGGTCTCTTCATGCAGGTCCAACCACAGATACTGCTCCAACGAGGTGAAATCCTGGTGGAGGGTCTGAAGCATCCCATGAGGACAAAACCATGGACAAAAAGGCATATCTAGAAATGCCAAGCATGGATAAAGCTCCAACAGAATTAGACAGTTATTCAAACTCTTCAGTTACAGGGTTTAGAGTAATCCTGACTTTTGGGCACCCTACCTGAGATGCATTAGGGCTGATATGCAGGATTCCCATGGGCACCGAGGTCTAAGGGGTTTTTGGGTCTGGTTGTTGTGAAACTTGTGGTCTTATAGTAGACCTTGTATTTTTATCTTATCCTGGCAAAACAAGTGTTCCAACAGACTTCAGGAATTTACTATGTGCTTTGTTCTGGCCTAAAATATGATCAGCCCCGGCCATGGATACAAAGCCCAACAGTCCTTTGGATTTATCTAAGTAATGGCCTTACCTGGAGAGCGAGAAAATTCGCAGGTAGGTTTGTGTTCTCGTAAGGAATAGCAGTCATTAAAATCTGGGGACAGGGAGTCCTGTCTCTAATTAGTGAAAGGAGCTGGGTTACTTCAGAGTCAGGCTAAACGAAAGCTGGCAACAAGGCATTGCTTACATTTCCCTATGGACACAGATTTTAGATGGAGTGAACCAGCACCCTGCTTGGGGTGACAGCCTGGTGTAACACACTGGGGACCAGGAAGCAGAAATAAACAGCAGGAGTAGTTGACTTTTTCCTGAAAGAGTAAGGAAATACTCAGAGAAACAGATGTGTAACCCCAAACACCAACATCAACTTCTCTTCTTCGCTCTGCTCTCAGTTTATTGTAAGGATGTGGCACAAGTGTCTTTACAAATCTGTTACAAGCCACAGATATTTTCATCTGTCCAGCACTGCAGTGTAGTAAGAAGCAATACAAATGCTGTTTGCTATTTGCTGAAGGAAAGAGTGAGGTGAAAAAGCCCAAATGGAAGATGAAGCACCCCTGTGGAGGCTACACCACATTCCAAGAGGCTGTCCATACCCATCTCCCAAGGGTTAGGACTGTGCAATTCTTCATGAGATCTTTCTTACACAAGCTACAAACCTTGTAGCATCTCTCATTCCCTTGGTCCAGACTAGGAGCAGATGTTGGGAGAGGATCCAGGCCTGTGTATTACACTTAGAGGAGGCCAAATGTATAAATCCCCCTTCTTTCTACAGCTGTAATATACAGTGTATGCACCTTATTATCAGAGGGAGATCCAGAGCACGGGGTAGAGTATAATTAGGATAAAGCAGAGCCTTGGGAGATTTCTTCTTGTTCAGAAAAGCTGAAAGAATTTTATTTGGAAAGCCAGACTTGGGAGGAAAAGGACAGGGGCGAGGAAGGAGGAACCACTTTAAGTGTAAAAATGTCTGAAGGGAGTAGGGAAGTGCGAGGCTTCAAGGCTACATGAGCAAGTGTCATGTGCCAGGATAAGAGAGCCTGGATTTAGGCTAGAGACAAGCCAGCAGGCAAGGAATTTGCTCCAGACAGAGTCCTAGATCTGCGTGCTACTACAGCTAACAGCGTGTCAATAGGGTTTAAAAGGTGCTTCAGAGGAATTGGGAAGCAAAGACAAATAAGGTGGGTGGCTGAGGGAGGAATGGAAAGTCCAGTGGTTACTGAGTGAGGCTTGAGTGTGATGAGAATCCTGGCTGTGTGCCAGTACAAGATTTCCTATCACATTAATTATATTGCAATGGGCTCCAGGGCTTTCTGTGATACAGACTTGGTGTATCAAAAATGTTACACAGACACCAGTGGTGGGGTAAGAGGGAAACTTGCTGTGTTGTCTCCCAGCCTTCCACAAAGATGCCCTCAAAGATGAAGCCTGAGATTCCTTGGTGCTGTTCCCTCTGTGCATGTGGGCAAGAAGTGAGTGATCTACAGGGAACAAGGAACAGTCAGCTCTGGGAAATGTCATGTCCCTCCCAAAAATTAACTCCATCCCCTTGCCCTTAATTAAAATACATATGCTCTTGGATGGTGTTTTTGTAACGCTGGAAGGGGTTACTTGAGAAGTGTTTCTTGCTTTGAAAATAGGGAAATATGGTTATTTAAACCTACATGAAGATACTGGAAATGGTGTGGTACTGTCACTGTTTATTGTGGGCAGAACTCCTGGCAGGTCTCTCATGAAACTGTATCTGCTCAAACCAGGAAAACGGAGGTGAAGACTTTCTCTCTCTCCCCTCCAGTGCTCTCTTTCCCCCTCCATCTGGGTGCACTGGCTGGCAAATGCCCTTGAGACCATGGAAGGACAGAAAGTCAGTGTGGAAGAAGTGAGGTCTGGGAAAGGGAAGTCACGGCAGATGCAATTCCACCCTGGACAGCAGAGAAACAAAAGCAAAAGCCAGACAGTATTGAGAAACAGAAGAGGAACAAGCGAGGAGCTGCCCCAGCACGGTCTTGTAGGGAAGAAGGAGAGAGCCTGATGCTGAGTTTTCCAGTCCTGACTGTGCCACAGTTGCTTTCTCTCGCCTGGATATGAGGTAAATGAGGTAGAGCATCTCCAAATAACACCTAAGTCACCTTGCTGGCTTCTGTAGAGGGGAGGATATGGATGTAACAAGCGCCCTTCCCTGGGAGAGCGTGTCATACAATGTATGGAGCCAGGATTGCCTTAGGCCTGGGATGTGAAGACTGTAAGGGACAGTTGGGGCAGGAATGAGGTTGAGTTTAAAGTCTCCTTTATCACTAGAGTGTGGAGGTGTAACCTGAGGAGGACAGGAAACCACCAGAGTCCTGGTCATTGTGTCCACACCACTGTTGTTCTCCTTTGTGCTAGAGGTGAAGACTAAAGCTTTGTGCTGACCAAGGAATTCCTTAAATCAGGAATTAGTCTTAGGAGACTGATTCCAGATGCCTTTTTTCTAACCAAAAGTACATAGAAGAGATGAAAGCGAGGTCCTTTCTGGAGTACCCATCAGCCCTCCCAGCCTGGTGATGCATTGGCTGGAAGACTTGGAGCATCTTCTACTTGTGCCTCCTCTCACGTGGCCAAAGCAGTGTTAAGCCTCCTGTCCCTCTCTCCCCTCCAAAAAAGTGCATTATGGGATTCTCTTTCCTGCCTCTCCCTCCTCTCTGCAGAGCTGTGTGTTTGAAATGATATCTATTTCTCTTTGTGACAGCACACCGTGACTGCCGCCTTGACATTGTGCCGAGCTGACATCCCAACCGGTCTGACACTGATGCCTTTGGGCAGAAATCAGAGCCGGTTTGCTCCACGGCTCCGTGCAGCCACGACGCCTGTAGCGCCTCGCAGAGCCCCCAGTGCCCTGCTGGGGAAATGGAGCGAGCACGTGGGCCCCAGATGAACTCCGGGAAGAGCGCAGGCGTTCCCCACGCTCATCCTCCTGCCCATTTTCAGCTTTAAGTGTTCACATTCACATGGGTTTGTTTATTTTTATTTCCCCCCCCGCTTTTCTCTCCCTCTTTCCCGTGCCTGTGAGAGGGTTGGTTTCCTGTTTCTCCCCTGGCTGCAGAGTCCTTGGGGAGCTGGGTTTCCGTGAGCTGGAAAAGGAGCGCACAAGCGTCTGATCAGCCCTTATTAGTGTTGAGAAAGATCTAATGGCTCCTGGCTTCTGGGACCATTACCTGTCATTTACTTTTATTAAGTCGGTGATGAGAAAGTTTAAAATTAAAGGCTTTGTAAATTGGATTGCAGTTCTAAAGGAAGGCACCGACGAGGATGGCAGTGCCCAAGCTTGCAGAGGGACCACTGGGAACAACACCAGACCGGGGTGTTTCTCTTCAGCTGCTTTGACAAAGGTCCTGTGCCACGGCCAGGGGGGAACAAAGCCTTGGGGTATCTAGAAACCTTCAGCCACGTGAACCATGTAATCCCTCCTTTGCCAGGCTACTCAGGTTCAGAGCTCCTGTTCAGGAGGAAGGGTGGTCTTCTGGTTGAGCCATTACCCGGGCTGGGAGCTCTGTTCCAGCTGAAATGATCCCAGGCAGGTCATGTCATCTCCCCATGGTTCGTTTCCTGGTTTATAAGGAGAAGAACCTCGTGTTAGTATTGATTTTGTTGCTTACCTGTTGCCTGGTTTGGGCACTCAGCTCTTTGGCCCAGGTACTGTCTTTAACTCTTGTGCTTCCAACAGAAGCTCCAACTCCTTTGGGACTCCCAGGCAAAAATAAAGACTTTGTTAAGTCCATAGGAGAGAGCAAGTAAAACGGACGAGCCATCTAGTTAAGATAAACATCTGATTCTTAGAGGTTGTAACATTGTTGTATTCTCTGCGTTTGAGACTTAATCTTTGAATTAACCACCCAAACACACTTGTGAGTGAAACACCCCAACTGCACTAAAGCAGTGCAGCTAATTATGGTGTGACAAGGGAAGCTCAGGGGCCAACCCCAACCAAGAGCTGCTGTCACTTCTGTTTTCTCTGCTGAATAAAAGTCTTGTGGTGACATTGCTCTGATGAGAAGCAGCATGAACTGGTGGTTGTAAGTACAGTCTGGGAATCAGAATTCTTGGTTATTGTGTCTCAGTTTGTCTTCGAAGTGACATGGGAGAAGTCACCTGAGGTCAGGATTTTAGGTTGCCTCCTGCCCATCTTTGCCATGTTAAATACACAAGTTGTGCTTACAGAGCTTTGCCTGAAGATTTGAGGTGCACACTGTCTCTGAGAGGCAGAGTACAGAGCTCCACCAAAGCACAGGGCTTAGCCAGCTAGCAGGAGACTGCAAAATTAAGTGTTTGTCTCTGGAAGGGAGAAGGAAACAGAGATTCCCTTTAAGCTCACGGTTTCTTTGAAAGATTTACCTCAGGTTCTCCCTGCATGGCTTGGCAGTTTTCATCTCTCTGTGTTTTGCCTGTGTTGTTATCATTATTGTTGTTACAATTGTTGTTATTATTATTACATCATATTCTGTTTACTTTTAACAGAAGTAAGATTTGTGAAGATTTGGAAGGGATGCCCTCTGCCCATTGCCTCTAACATCCCTACAGCCAAGCTCCAGGTGTGAGTCCCCACTTTTAGGAAGATTCCTCTGTTTTTAAAGAACCACGACTGAGAGCAGAGGCTCACACCATACAAATCCACACCTTTCACCTTCTTCCCCTTCTTTCCCTTCTTCTCAGAGAGATCCCAAACCACGCAGGCAGGAGGTGGGGAAATATACCCAGAGGAAACTGGGACAAGGAAGGATGGCTCAGGAGGGGCAGGGAGTCAGCACTTGGACAACCCTGGGCCCAGAATTCCTGCCAGGGGAGGCTAAGTGTGTATTAACTCCAGGTCATTCTTCTTGTCTGTCCATGGGCACAGCAGCTCCCTGACTTCAGCTAAGTGCCAGGTTCCCTTGAAGGAGGAGTGATGCCTCTCCCAAGTTTCTCTGCTAGGGATGTGAGGAGCTGATCTCTGAGCTATTCAGTGGTTTCTTACATCATTCCTGTGTTCCCAGCCGTGCCACTCGACCACAAGGCTTTCAGAAGGTAATCTGGGGAGATTTTATCAAATGTAAAATGTTCCTAGACATTACTGGAGCCATGATGTAATGATCCAAGGTTTTTGTTCTTTAAATTCCATTGAAAAACCACGGGCCCCAAAAAATTGTTGCAGGGGAGCTGATGAGTTTTAAGAAGGAGGCTGAGCTCTTGTGCTGGACTGAGCCATTCAGAGGGCAGTGGTGGGAGAAAAGGTTTCTGTATGTCCTGTGTTGCTGGCTTCATAAGGTCTGGACTGAACCTCTGAGGAGGGCAACAGCCTCTTCACATCAGCCACTCCCTGTTCTGCTACCTGCTGGGAAGTGTTGTCAAAGGAGAAGGCAGCAGGGCCAGGCTGCTTTGTACCTCACTGCTTCTGATTTCACAGAATCACGGAATAAGCTGAGCTGGAAGGTTGGGAGCTTTGGTATTTGTTGTAATCGTGGCTGTTGCCATTTTTGTGAAGACAATTCCAGCCCAAAATCTTTCTCAAAAAGACCAAACTCGTGGTCCCCTCAAGTAACAGAGCTCTCTCAGGATCAACCGTGCTGGGGCTGAGGACCTGCTTTACAGGATCTCAGTGCTTTGAAAGGCCTTTTGGAGGGACAGTGATTCCTGAGTGACACCAAGTCTCCCTGGCATGTTTATATCTGCCAGACCAGGATGAGACGCTGTGCTTTGATGCTTTGGATTCCAGTACCTGTTGAAATCCCCTGAACAAATGGTGCCATTAATTACGGGGCCTGGCTTTGATGAATGGTGCACAGGGGACAACATTTCATTTTGTCTGGGGGCAGGAGGCAGGACGGGGCGTTTCGGAGTGTTCGGTGGTGCAGGAGAGGTCCTGGGTGTTGTCTGATCAAGGGGAAGTTGCTTCCTCTCTCCAGAGTGCTGTAAAGTCAGTGTCAAGTCACTGCCAAGTCAATCATCTGGGTTATGTCACCTGCTGAGGGGGCTACCCTTTATACATCAGATTTCCTCAGACAAAAGCCAATTCAGCCCTTTATCTATAAAGCTTTTAGAATTTCTCTAAGAGTTACAAATAATTTTGTCCTAAATGGCTTCTGCCTGCTGCATCCCCAGATCACTGAGCAGAGCAATGAGTTTGGGGTTCAGAGGAGACACGTGAGATGGGGGAAGGCCATGGGAAAGAGCCCCAGGTTCCTACCACCCTGTTTTCCCCATATCCTTTTGAAACTCCCAAAACAAAAGTTGTTCATATGACAACATTGTAAGAAAGGCTTGTTCCTGAAGTGGTGGGAATTTTTTTTTTTACAGCTTTGATTTAGTTTCTTATTTGTGTGCATCGTTATGTTTTGGTGCTGGGAGGTCATGTTCATGCCAAAAAGTTGAATTAATTTTGGGGGGCACCTGAAAGTTTTGTTGTGTACAGACAGCACTACTTGTCATTTCACTCTAATTAGTTACAGCCATCTGAGAACATCTCTGGTGAGTTTTCACAAAGGGTTTCTGGACAGGATAAAGCAGTGTTAGAAGACTCCTTCTGGGACAAGAGGACCACTTTCAGGACTGCTGGGTTACAGCTTTGTGAGCTGATGGGGTTGGTGGAAAACAAGACCATTCAAAAGGGAAGGGAGAAAGAAGGAAAGTCAAAGACAGTGCCATCAAAACTAAGGATAATGGGAGGAGAGTATTCACTCCTTTTAAAGCTCCCAGAATGACAAGGAACAAATGGGAGTGCGTGATGTTCCCTTGTGGTCCAGAGGAATCTCAGCAGAGACAAGAAGTCGTGATTTGTTTTAACTGAGTTTGGTGTACGCTGGAGATGTTTACATGATTCACTCATCCATGTTCCAGTTTAGTGATTCACTTCAGGATAGACTGAATCACGCCTTGGAAATTTCTTACTGCTCACTTCAGAGGTTTTCTGATGATACTGGCTCAGGTAAAGAGATCTGTGCTGCATCCATCTACCTGGGTCAGAATTAGACACAGGAACAGGCAGTTTGATGCACATGGTTAAATATAAGGGGAAGCTCTGGGTACCTGATACTCAGGTAGCCCTAAAAACAAGGCATGGAGTGAAGAGGCAGGAGAAACCTTGTGTGGATCCTGAGAGCATACTGTTTTCTAAACTAAGAATTTAAATTCCTTTTTAAACTAAGAATAGAGTTGCCTTTGTAAGAAATTTCAGTTTAACTTAATTGATCTTTCCCAATGAAATTGCACTGAAAAATTTCCTGAGGAGCTCTTTCAAGGCAGCTTTGGCGTCAGGAGGACTGGCAGAACATTCAGGTAATGAGGCTGCAACAAGTGAAAGGAAATAAGTTGTGACCTGAGAGGTTGAACAGATTGCAGAGGGCACTGCCAGGGAATCCAGTGGCCAAAGGCACAAATATGTTGAAGGTACATTCAGGAGTGTAACTGGAGGGTGGCTCCAGGGATGGCTGTGCTGGCCACCTGATGGAGAAAGTCATTAAGCAAATTACTGTAGTGGAAGCCAGGTAGAGCAGGGGAAGATCAGTCCTGGGGAAACCTGGGTGTCGTATCCTCCTTCCCACAGTGGCTGTTGGTAGAGATCAGTATTGAGCTGGATTGAGTTTTGGTCCAGTGGCGTTTCTGGTGCTTGTTCCAAGGACTTTGCATCTTGAGACAGTACTGGAAGGTGACACAGGGTGTGCCCAGGCTGCCCTTGAGCCCTCTCTGCACACACTGACCTGTCTGGGGTGTGACTTGTAGTGCTCAGACACCATTTCTGTATCCATGTAGGATTTAGGGGATCCTTGTGCCTTATTTCCCACAGGGCATGCAATGGCCCAAACCAGGCAATCTTCCTTGTGTTCAGACTTCCCAAAAATATCAAGCAGGGGAGCAACTCCAGCACTGTGTTTTCCAAACAGGAATTAGAGACAAGTGTGAGCCCTCCTCCAGCCCCTTCTGTCATTTGGGCAGGCTCATGCCACGTGTCACTGCAAACAGCTGGGACATCTGGAACGGGTTCATGTGAGTCCATGGGGTTTGGATCCCTGCGCGTGGGAAATCCCTCATCCTCTGCTCATTCCCCTGACAGGCAGCTCCTGCCTCCGCATGGCAGCACACAGACAGCTCCTCTGCAGGGGTAATGGAGGAGGATGTTCTGATTGGGATCCAAAAGTGTTCTCACGGTAACATCTTCTGATGTTTAGCCCTCCAGATGGGGCAGGATCTTACATCTAGCACAGACCTTCCATGCATAAACCACTAGAAACCACTTATTTTGTTAATTCAAGGCAAAACGGGCTCTCATCCTCCTTGGTTTTGCATGCGATTAAATCCATTGATCCAGTTTCTGCCTCACCACACTGGAGTCCTCCTGCTGAGGATCTATTTCACACCTCCCAGCTGAAAGACACCCAGTTTAGGTGAGCACACACCTGCAGTCGAGCCTGAGCAAGGGATTTAAACACATCCTGGGTGAAACTGGGCCTAAGAGTGGGTGAAACCTGGTGCTGAAGGGGGCACATGAAGTGAAAAACACATAAAAAATAGGTAGGGCATAAACTTGGAGCCAGTGTTTACTACATTTTTATGTGGTTATATGGCAGCTGTCTGACCTCCTCACCTAATTTGCAAATAATCTTGTCAGGACAAATTAGCCCATGCTGAGCCTGTGCTGTTGAGTCTAGATGGTTATCAGGACTTGCACTTGTGAGTTTTAAGGTAGTTCTGGTGTCTCTGCAGTGCAGTGGAGTCCCTGTGGCAGTGACTGCAGTGCAGACAGAGGCTTTTGTATTAACCAGAGTGAATGTGCACAAACCCTCTTGGACAGAAACCTGGAATTAATGGTTTTCCGAGCTGGTTTCCTTCAGGCCATTTTCATTACAGGGGTGAGCGTTGAAAATAAAGATTTAAACTCCATTTTAAAAGTGCAGCTCTGAACACTGTGAATTGCTTAATTCATCTTAATAGAGGTGTTCACTCTGAACCTGAAAAGCTTTTAGTTGAGATTTAGCCTGTGGTTTGATACTACAAATTACTTGGTGGTAACATTGGTTTGAGACACTGTTGTCTCCTGGCCTCTTGTTCCTGCTGCTCTGCTGGCACAGCCACTCCTATGGTTGGGAACCAGGTGGGAGGAGCCATCCGGCCTGGAAAGGGGGGAAAAAAGTTTACATGTGTTTGGGTTTTTGTTTGTTTGTTTGTTTAAAGCAGGAAAGTTCCTCTGTCTGGTTCAGTGCCTGGTCAGAGCGAGTTTTCCTGGCACAAATGAGTGGAAAGAGCACTTTGGCATGGAGAGGAAACGAGCAGCGGAGGGTGAAAGGTGAGCAGCAATTACTGGTGCTGGGAATGCCCCAGTGTACTTTAATATCAGCCCATGATCTGCAGCTGATCTCAGCATGTGAAAAATGCTCAAATACCTTTCAAACTGTCGGGTTTAATCTTTGCTTTTAGGTGTCCTGGCAGACACTTCCCACTTGTGTCCTTATCTCCCAGTCTCCAGGCATCTTGAAAGGCTTCCCAGCTACTGTGTCCTGCAAGTTCAAAACCCTGCAGCCCTCTGGGACTGGAAATGTGTGAAGGAGCACAAGGATTGGAGTTGAATGACAGTGTAAGTATCAGCTGTCAGTGCAGGGAATGTTTCCTTCATTTCCAGAAGGAGTTCATTGAGAAAGAACCTGTTTTAATATAAGTGAAAGCTGGGTTTCCACGGTGACTTGCTCAAATTTAGAAGATCTTGTCCTTTAAATCCAGTTTGCCATGGGACATAAAGTTCATTTGCTATAGACCACATCAAACCAGCTGAGTCGGGAGAAGAATACGGTGAGGTGCCTGGAAAACCAAAAAAAAATCTGTAATAAACAGACTTTTGTGGCACTAGAAAGTGGGGAATTATTCTTATTGTAGGTTTGTCACCCCACTCCCAGAAACTGAGTTGCCTGATAAATAAATTCCCTGCAAAGACTGAAAAAACCAAGCCAACCCAGAACAGTGGAATACCCAAATGATTTGGTTAAAGAAGTATTTGTTTTGTTTAATAAATTATGATGATTTTGATGAAATTTCCCTTTGCAAATTTGAGCTGTACTTGACAGGAGAAAATTGGTACCTCCAATGCCTGTGAAAAAATGTGTGTCTGCCTTCAATCCACATCCAGAGAGCAAAATTCAAATAGTTCCCATCAGTATCTGGCATGCAAGTGGAACAGGAAGCTTAGCAGAGTTTCCTTGGTTATAAATAGTAGGGTATATATATCATATATATATAATAGTGCAGTGACACAGCTGGAAATCTCAGATCTGTCCCTTGATTAACATATCTCATTAGTGGCACTGCTGGGCCCTGAAGTGTGGAGTTTGCTCCGGAGCTCAGTGGGAAACTCGTGCTGGCAGTGGGAACCCCATTTCCCTCTCCATCCTTTCCCTGCAGTGCCCAATGCTGTGAGAAAAAGCAAGAGATGGAGAGAGGAATCTCAGATTTCTTCCCAGTGACACAGGCAGAGGCAGCTCAGGGGAATCCTGCCCAGCAGAGGTTAATGTGACCCACATATAATTGTGTGAAAAGATGCCACTCTGCGCCTTTGTCAAAGAGGCTTCTCGTTACAGCCCGGGCTCCCCAGTCCCCAGCCCCTTCAGCAAAGCACAGTTTTCTTGCATTAAATCACCACTGCCCTCTTGCCAGCTGCTTAGAGTTTGCACATTATACAGAGGAGATATCTAATATATATTTATATGTTTTTAAAATGTGACAGATTGTCTTGTAACATATGTGGTGCTGCCTTGAAATGAGCTCCGTGCATGTGATGGCCGAGCCAGCGGCCTCTGTGTGTGTGAGTGTGTGTGTGGTTTGTGTTTTATTCCTTCTGCTGGAAATCTGAGAGCCTGGGACACTGGAGCTTTTCATGTTGCTTTTTCTCTGAAATATTCATGACGAGTTGACGACCTTGATTCTTTGATACCTGCCATTTATTTCTGTGCCACTGCTGATAACTGCTGCTAAGTACATATGTCAGTGCCATGGTTGAGTGAGTGGGATGATAAGGAGAGGGACGGCATCTCTGGGATTCATGTGCTGGAATAAGATTACTTTAGAAACTCTGAGGGCATTTTAGGAGCCTGCCATGCCATCTTATTCACCCCACTTTGGTTTTTCTGACTAAAGCCTGTTTTCTTTTCTTCTCCTCCAGCTTCTCCTTCCGACTTGGAAATCTGCTAGGTTGCTGCTGCTTTTCTCAGAGATGATCCTTGGCTCCTTATCAAGTGAATTGCTAATGAATTAGTTACATTTTTAAAAAAGGGATGTGAATCTGGGGACATCCAAGGAATTCTTCCTCAGCCAGAAACAGATCCTCATTGAAATGGACTCCAGGAAGCTGGATTAGATGATCTGGGCATTTTGATGCCCCTAAAGGCAAGGAAAGATGAGGGTGTAGCAGAGGAAGATAAGAAGAAGAGTAGGCAAGCAGGTAAGCACCAGTATCCCCTCATAAGTGTGACGTTCAAGCAGGCAAATCTCATTGATGTTTGTGAACCCATTCTTTGGAAGGATTCTAACCTGCCAGGCACAAGGGTTTGAGGGTGGGGGGTAAAATCAGTGACAAAAAAGGGTTACAGAAGTGACAAAATAATGAAATATATGGGGAAAGAGTTCCTGAGAATTACATGAAGTCCAACCTGAACCAGTTTTCACTGACATTGCTGGATCAAGGGGCCAGCGTGGTTCTTTTTGACTGCACATTATTCCATGGGCTTTCAGAGGCATAGCTGGTGTCAGGGCCTGGATTCATCCTGCTTAGGTCAGTTGTTCAGCTTTCCCACACAAGTGTGGGACTGGGAGACCCTGGGCTGGCTGACCTGCTGTAGGTTCTGCGGGGCTGATGTGGGGAGTGAAGGCTGGTGCTTTCACCCTCACTCAGGCTGGGCTTGGGATGGAAATGGGAAAGATCAGACGGAGTCAGGTGGTCCCCGTCTCTTGGATGCTGAAGAAGAGACTCTAATGGGGAGATGCATTGACAGAGTTTTCCTTCACTAAAACTGTGAAGTGAGGGAAGCCAGAGCAAGGGAGACAATGGAGAAGAACCTCTGCCATGGATTCTTTTCTCACCGTATTTCATACAGAAAATGGCAGCAGTGTCTCTTTTCTGGCCTGTCACTTTCCCCTCTGAGAAGCCACAGCACATGGCTGTACTGCAGTGTACATTCTTCTGAAGATAACTTCCCTTCCCTGTGAGAAAATAGGAGGAAAAGGAAGAGGACACAAGGATGGAAGTAAAACTAGCAAGGCCTAAGGGGCTTCTGCATGTGCTTGTTGAACTGCAGCATCCTGGAAAGGCAGGAGATAAGGTGGCTTGGGGAATGCAGCCCAGTCCAGAGCGGCATTTATTTAAGATTGATATCAAACCTTGGAATTGTGAGTGGGAGGATTTTTGAGGAAGGAACAGGATGTTGCCAGGAGGGAGGGAGGCTGCCTAGAATGATTTATTGTGAGGGTCAGTGGCAGGAAGTCACTGGAGATATGTGATGGTCTAAAACGCAGGCCAAGGAACACGCGTGTGGACACTGTTTTATGCTCAGAGATTCTGGCTCCTCAAAATAGGGCCAACAAAGTGACTGGGTGGTCTAATTTAGGGTCATCCTTGGTGGTCCTGCATGCGTGTGTTTTGGTCAGCTTCCTTGTCTGTGTGTGTCTCTGTGTGCACAGTGACCCGGCCCGCTCTGGGGTCTGTTACAGAGGCTTCTACCACTAAAAAACATTTCACTGTGCTTGCAAGAGAGACTTCGGTCCTTTTTTAAGGCAAGAAGTCATTTGGTGCTTATGCAGATAACTGTGCACTGGGGGTATGAGAGTGATGTTTATTATTAGGGTTCCCTGCTCCTGGTAGGAAAATACCCTGGGACCAAAGAGACGAAAAGACCAACAAGAGCAGAGGAGTCCTGCTCGGGAATGACCTCTGGGGCCATAAACAGCATTGGAGAGTTCAGCTGGATGGGAAGCTTTAAGTGGTTGTCAGTCTGATATCTGCAGCTCCATGGCATTGTACCAGGCCGGTTACCTCGAGCAGGACTCCTGCAGGCATCGTGCTTTTTGACACTGATGGCTGTAAATAAATTATTGATCATTAAGCACAACCACCTTCTGTCTAACCTGCTTCTGAGTGCCACTTGTGCACTGTGCTGTCTTCTGACCCAGTCAGACCTGGAGCCCTCTTGTGTCAGGAGCAGTTGTCCTTCCTGAGAAGAGAGATGTTGTCACAGAGAGCCCTCAAGTCGAACGGGACTGTGGCAGGATTTCAGCTCCCTGGGAAATGCAGTGTGGTGCAGAAGGCAGCAGTGCTTTGGAGTGAATGGGAGGCTGCCCTTTGACTTGAGGTGACCTTAAATGACTTGTCAAAGCTCACACAGAAAACTTACAGCCCAGGGACAGGACTAAGTTCATATCTCCTTCGTAGGGGTGAACATCAGACAATTCTCCCACATCCCTGTTCAGCCTCTCATTACTGCAGACTGGGCCGTGTTGTGGTTTCCCTCTGCATTCCTCCCCTGCTGCTCTGCCTTTGTTCCTTTCTGCAGCTCTTCGGGCTGTCCCCGCTGATAATGGCCCCGATTAGATCGACACGAGGGGGTGACATCTGAGCTTTTCATGCTGTCCTTTTATCTAACGTCCCCCAGCTCGTGGTCCTGTTGTCCCTGCACAGCTCAGTCTGTGGTGATGTTCACTCTCCTGCCTACACTCAGTGAATGATTTATCATCTGTTATCTGTAGGACTCTGTACAGTGTCCAGGGACAATGTTTTCTTCCATCTGGTTCCAAGCTGGTGGAACACCCTTCCATATGGTTTTCACATGTGGTTCTCCCAGTACCTCCTTTCTATTTTTTCCCCTCTGGATTCATCATTATGCAGTTTGTCTAACGAGTACACTTTGTTTCACTTTATAAATTAACCACACGCATGAATTAAAACTTCAGCAAATGTGGATATTTCTTAAATGACAGAGAAAACCTTCACAGCTGGGTGAATCTATCTTCTGGGAGAAATATCCGTTACTGCTGCAGCGTTTCACGCCACTCTGCAGGCACACATCAGCCTGGGGCTTGTTCTGGAATTAGAATGTGTCTTTGGGGAAGCCACTGGTTCAGTTCTGTACTAGGAAGGTGCTGGTTGCAGTTACAGGTTCATGATGTGGGCAGGACAACGACCACAAAAACATCTCTTTATGTAAATTGTCTCGAGTCCCTGACAGTGATTCCCAGTGACTTGGTACTGGGCATTCCAAGAGCCAAACAGCTCTGCCTCACGTCCTCTAGGTGCTCCAACCTCCTCCATCACCATCCCTTGCTGCTGCATTCGTTGCTCTTTGCAGATAACTTCTTGGCTGTGGTCTTTGTTGATTTTGTGTTGTTAGACCTGGTAACACACTTTTATCTTATCTGCCTTTTTCTCTTCTTTGCTCTCGGTGTTGTTTGCCATTCCAGGATAAATACGGAGCCGCCTGCCCCTGGGGGCCAGTGCACTGTGTTCCTGCCCCCAGACCGTGCAAATATTTGCAGCAGAGCAGCCTCTGAGCCCCGAGACGTGAGCAGCGACACGAGGAGGTGCAGCCCAGGGCAGGGGCAAGGCCAGAGGGTGTGAAACCAGCACACGGCCCCTGGGGCAAGTGGCCTGGGGAGTTCAGGAAGCTCTTGCCTGGTCTCCAGAGCAACAGGGAAACGGAGACTTGACTTCAGGGTGTGCTCCCGCTGCTCAAGAGCTGTTTCTTCAGAAAATCCTGCTTCTGAAGTGACACCTTAGAGCTGCTTCTTCTGGCAGAGTTACCTGAGTATCACGCCTCCTTTATGCCCCATTCAGAAGGGAGGATCTCAAGTAGCTTGAGGTGTTTGGTGTGTCTGTCCAAGATACACAAGCCAGTGCTAGTGCAGCCCTCACACCAGGGAGCACATGGAGCAATAATTTTTTAAGCTCTTGAGGCCAGTGTAAGCCCGTATTCTCACCAGAAAAAGATATTTCCACTTTTCCTCCTTCCTTTGGCTGCTTTTCCGTGCTTTCTGCTCTTTCAATAGCACAGATGTTCTTACAGCTCCATGTCAGTCCCCACAAATCTCAGAAAGGAGCTGTGGTTGGTGCTCCCTAAGCTCCGTGCCCTGGTTCCCTGGCTTGTGGAAAGCACGGAGGTGTCACTGTGGGGTCCTGCGGTGGTGGTGCCGCTGTTCCCCGGGGGGATGCCCGGGACTGGAGGCACTGCTGCTGGAGGCCTGTGCTGCTTCGTCCTTTAAGGGCTCCTCCCCCGTGCTGGCTCCCACCTCTCTCACCTCCCTCACCTTGGCTTTGGGGGGTCACCAGGACGGTTCTTTTGTGTTGGTTTTGGGGGTTTTGCTGTTTGCTCACGGTTGCCTTTTCCCGGTTTGGAGTTTGCCAGCCCCAGGGCCAGTGACCCCTCTGGAGCTGCCGGGGTTATGGCCAGGGAGGTTATTCTGTGTCCATCAGGACTCTTGGTCTGTCCTGAGGGCATCGATTGATGGCCCTGTGCCAACCAGGGTGACCCTGGTCCTGCAGCTCTGCTCCCGCCACGCTTGATGCCCATCAGAGAGGTGCTCAGGTCATCAAACAGCCAATTAAAACAATCAAGAGGGAGGAGTGGAAGAGGAGGCCTTAACTCTTTCCACCCCATCATAAACACCTTTGCAGAGCCAGATTCTTCTGCCAAAATGAGGGCTGCAAGGGAGGTGAAAAAAAAGATCCATCTCTATAAAATGTATCTGTGGGATCTCATTAAAAAGTGGGTAAGCAGAGATCAGGAAACAATTAACTGTCGACGTAGCTGTCAGTTATTTAGGGCCTGGAATGAGGCTGGATCAATGGCCTTCCTTTCCATTTTATATTTTATTTCTGAACAGCACATAATAAAGCAGCCTGTGAAATCCAGCCTAGGGTAATGAATATATAATAATACATCTCAAACTCCAGCACTGCTTGGAAGAATTGAGTTTTCTCTCATGGCTGTTGCTACCTGAAAAGGAGAAAGACACTCCCATTACAGCTGCTGGCGGCTGGCAGAAGGCAATAAATTTAGAGTTATTTAGCATCAGCTTCTGAATAATGGCATCAGAAGGACATGCTCTTCACCTGAGGAACCTAACGAGGGAGAAGTGCTAGAGCTGGGAATTCAGAGCATCGCTGGGATCAGGGGTAGTAAAAGGTCCATGACCTGCCAGGGGCTGATGCTCAGACCAGTGCAGGGTCAATCCCAGTTGTTTCAGTGCTAATCTGGGGGCTGTGTTGTAAGATCATGCAACCTTTCCTAAAATGCCAGCAAAAATGCACGAGAACCCAGATTATTTTGCCTGTTGAGCTTTAACCCACACTTACTCTGAAGTTTTGTGGTACCAGTTCTGTGGAATGCTCACAAAATAAAGACTGGTTGAGGGTTAAGTGTAGAAAGGTTACTTTTTGAACAACTCATCACATCCACACTCAGTTCCTGGTCCAGACGCAGAATTTCAGTGGCATTGTCCTGTACTTCAGTTTCCGGCCTATAAAAGAGGGAACAACTCCTTTTTTTCCCCCCAAGAACACTAAAATCTGTGCAACACAATAATTCTAAAAACGATCTTGGTGTCTGAATAAGGGAAGACAAAAAAATCCCCTTCTCCCCTGCAGAAGATACCCTGTTATGCTTGAGTGCAGCACACACTCCTCCCAGATCTTCCTTCACCTGCTTGTACTTGTTCAATTTTTGCTTTAATATCGTCATCTAACTAATGCAAAGGCATTGAATCCATTTTCTGACTGTTGGGTAAATGATGGTTAAGTGTCAGGAGATTTATTTAATTGTCTGACTATTAAAAAAAAAGGTAGGCCTGCTGAGTGAAAGCTTTTATGCTTTTAAATGAGGTATTGTTGTGATTAAACAGCAATGATTTCCTCAAAAATGCATTGTCAATAATCCCTGGCTTGTTTGATTGTCCACATACCTGTACCACCCTCACTGCCAAGAAACTCATCTGGCCGCCCAGTGATAAGAACAGCAATTTTTTTCCATTAAGTGTGCAGCACATCTAATGTTGAGGGCCAGGACCATCTTCATTAGGCAGTACGGAAAGCGAACACATTGTTCACGAACCAGCCTCCAGAATAATGGACTGGAGAGACTTCAGAGGTGAGGGATGGAGGTTGTGGGAGTGGGAAAGGGGCTTAAAGCTCCACAAACCACATACAGAGAGGGTTTGAGTGAGATACGGGCAATTGATTCCCTTAAGTGTCTCTGAAGAGGCTGATCTAGAGGTGGAGAAGCTCCAGGTGACTCTTTGTGATCCTGCTCAGTCTCAGTGCTCGCTTTACTCTTTTCTATTTCTTTAATTCAAAAGGCCAAGTATCCAAGGGTAATTCAGCTGGCATAACCCAAACCCAGGGCACCACCACGGCAGGTTCCTGGGGCCAGGTGATGACCTGCAGGTCCTCAGCTTACATGGATGTCTCAGAGGCTGATTTGGGAAATGCAAACAGGCCAGACCTTTTCTTCATGGTTTTTTGTCCCCTGGGAAGTCCATTTCCCAAGTGATTGCCGCTTCCCTGCTAGCTCTTGTCCCAAAACCTGTGCCAAGTGTGCAGCTCAGGATGAGTTTTTGCCCGAGCATTTGCTGCTTGGGGAGTGTGAAGGGCCTATGGAAAACACGTGTTCCCACGGGCAAAGGGAGACGTTCTTCCCCGTCCTCCTCCACGTCTTCCTGAATTCCCCATTCTCTGATATATCCAGGCACTGAGAGCTGCTGGTTCCGGGTGTCAGGCCTGGGTAGGATTAAGGCTGACACCTGCCCTGAGACTTGAGCAGGAATATTAGCTTTCCATTTCTCACTGCCACCCCCTGCTTGGGGAATCCCGGGCAGGGCCAGCAAGGAGATCCTGGCTGTGTCCCTGGCAGCACCCCAGGCAGCAGAGCAGGGCTGGTGTGAGCAGGGCTGACCTGTCCCACTCCCTGCCCTCATCAGTCCTAAGTGCCACTTAGCCACGTTTGCTGCCTGCTCCTCCCGGCTGGACAGCGATTGCTCCCTGTTGGAGAGCTGTCAGGGAGGGGAAAGCCATCCATCCCGGTGGGAAGTAATCTCACCCAGCAGGGGGGCACCTCTTCCCAGCCAAAACAACGGGGCTTTGACAGCCTTGATGTATTTATTATCTTCTGTGGGGCAGAAATGCTGCCGCAGCAGGCAGCAGGGTGGGGGGTGGATGCTGCCGGTGACATGGAAGAGAAAGCAAGGAAAAGCACAAAGTGCCAAGGAGCTGCCTGCAGGGAGCAGGGGGTTGGAACTGGATGGTCTTTTAAGGTCCCTCCCAACCCAGTCATTCTGTGATTCTATGTAAAGGGAAACGAGGAAAGAAAAAGCTTATTGTAAAAAGGCAGTTCCTTTTATTTATGTGCTTAACTCGTCTCCTGAACTTGAGGGCTGAGAAGAGCAAGAGCAAATGCAAAAGCAGAGGTTGCAGCCCAGATGGGCCCTGGTGTCCCAGCCAGGCTGGGGGTTTGGGGGTGGGTTTGGAGAGCTGTCACCGTGTGAAGAACATGAATCCCTCCTCTTGTGCTCCTTGTCCTCAGGGCTTGGCTCCCCTCTGGCCTTGCACCGTGATCTGGGAGGGTTTCACACACGTGCCTTTGTCAGGTGCTTTTGCCAGCCCTAGTTTGGGTCCATTTTGTCTCTGCAAAGTATCAAATGACATTCTGACTTTAGGGACAAGCTGTCAGGTTATTTCAGGGGCCCAGTTATGTCACGTCCTCTGCAGCTGTGCCAGTTCATAGGGCTCATCCAATTTAAACTCAGCCTCCTTACCGGGTTTGAGCTCCTGGGCAGCAGTGGGGGTCGGTCAGGAGCCTGGGCTTTGGGAAGATAGCAGCTAATGTGGCTTCTGAGGTGATCCATTCCTTTTGCTCTAGTCCTCCAAGAGTTAAATCCCCTCACAAAAATCGAGAGATTTCTCTAGCTAAAAGGTCCCTGATGATGTTCAAGTGTTTTCTATTAGCAGGAATTAAGTACAAATTGGCAGAGCCTGGGTGCACCCATAGGGTCTGATTGCCCCAACCAGCCTCACCTGGGCTCATCCACAGCCTCTGCTCATTGGTCCAGGAGCTGTACTTAAGCTGAGTCCCTCAGTCCTGCTCTGTTTTGCCAGCGTGAAGTTGCTTTTGGAGTTTCTCTTTGTGGCTCATATGGAGGATTAAAGTTTAGCCGCTGTATATTGGGATAAAAATATGGTCTTTCTGCAGCTGGGCTGTGTCACCTCATGTCTGTGCTGTTTGGAGAAGAGGAAAAGATGCCAAGCTGTGGTGATGACTGAAAAGTAAACTTTATTGTTCTCAGTCTCTGTGTAACGTGGCGAGTGGGAAGCAGGCAAGTGACTGTGGAGTCTCCTTAAGGGATGGGGAAAGTGTTTGCTGTGCCATGACAAAACTCACTGTGGGGAGAGGTGGCTTCTGCTGGAATCTGCTGAGGGACTGGCTGATGTGAGCTGCTGCTTCAGAGCTGCCCCTGCTGCAAAGGACCCAGGCAGGAGCGACAGGAAGAGAGGGAAGGAGAGGCACTGTCTGCTCCTGACTGTGAGTAAGCGAATTTTGCTTGTGGTTGGGAATATGGTTTGGAGAGTGTTGCAGAAGCAGCGCTGTAGTGGGCAGCAGGACTGCAGAATGGTGCCTCATCAGGGGGGTGGTAGAGTTTCCCAGGTGGATTGGGCAGTGGATGTGTTAAGAGCTAGCTGGATGAACTTCTTTGGCTAGAACTCTTTGGATAAACTTCTCTTTAGAGAAATGTTGAAGGTTGGCAGCTTGTTAGTACTGAAAGGTGCTCCCCTGGTTGTGGTTGGAGCATGGCTGAGGAGAAGGTGCATGAGGAACTCACTTATCTGTGTTGAGCTTTTATTTTTGTTGCATGGAAGTTGGCTGTTTGCTTGGTTTTCTGGACAAATGTGGGGGGTGCGTGAAGTGTTTTCTTGGCCAAAGAGAGATCAGATAAGTTAATGCTTATTTGTTAGACTTGAATTCTCAAAACTTCCTTTAAAATGCTGAGGTTGTTATGGTAGTTCACAAAATCATTCTGGAGTGAAGAGCCAAGTATGATCCTGCTCAGACTGGCTGAACAGCAGAAATTGGACTAAAGGCCGTGGTACAGTGAACAACCAGTGTCTCTCTTTGCTAGCTGTTTCTCCTTACATACTGGTTTAAGTGCTGAGAACAGAAATATTCCTGTTATTGGTGCAGCCAGAAGCTGCTGATATGGGTAATTTAATGAAATCTTTGTTTTCTGTGGATTGCTGTACTGCTGCAAAGCATTCTGGGTGCAGGTGAACCTTGCTTTGGAAGAGGTGAGTGTATCTGTGTTACTGAGGGGTTTCTAGATGTTCTACAGCAGTTGTTTTACAATATATCATGATTGTTTTACAGTGTTTCATGAATACTTGCACTGGTTTTTCCCTTTTGCATGACCCAGGTTACTACACAAGCACCAAAGGGCTCTCCCAGCTATTGATTATTCCAACTGCAGTGGCAAGCCTTGGGTAGCTGAAGTTTATTGGCCACAGCAGTTGGATGCATTTGTGGTATCAACTCTGCAACCTCTGCAAAGTATCTCCTCCTCCTCCTCCTGTTGGCTTCCAGCTCTACAAGGGAAATGTTGTGCTGTGCTGGCCAGCTTAGGGCTTTAGATCATCTGCAGAAGTCCGTTAATCACAGAGTGGTCTGGGTTGGATGGAACCTGAGAGGTGATCCATGGGCAGGGATGTCACTCTCTAGGTCAGATTGCTCATGGTGCCAGGGTATTCTGACAGAAGTATTGATTCCTTCTGGGATTTATCTATTCAGCTCTTCTTTGGGGGAGTAAAAACTGTGGTAGGGGGAAAATATGATACTGGTTCAGCTCATTAAAAATGCTTGAGGTTTTATTTTAATTCATGTTGAATATATGAAAGAAGGGGCTAAGTGCAGCCCTTTGGGGTAGGAATATCTGTGTAAACTTCTTGCTTATGATGAAATAGTTGGGAGGAGGAGGAAAGCTTTGCAGTGTGCCCTCAGGGGTGGATTGCTAGGCTAGTCTCCCCTGGAAGGCTGTTCCACAGCCAGATTGTTTTCTTTGGGAACACTTTGTTCATGTTGTGATCCATGCTGGGTTTTGTGACCTGTGAGTTGCTGGAAAAACATCTGCATTGGCAGGGGTGCTTCAGCCTCTGTCACTCCTGTGCCATCAGCAGTTCTCCCCTCAGCCTGCTTCTGGCAGAGAGGCACAAGTTCAGGTGGGAAACAGGCAGGGGTTTGCTCCTGTAGCTGTTACGTGCCTGAATTCAGGGCTCAGTTTCCTCCTCCAGCCCTCCTGGCAGCCCAGTCCCTCCACAGCCCCTGAAGTCAGACACGTAAGGAGTGACTCCTTGCTAAGCACAGGTTTTCCTGTGCACAACCAGCCTCAGCCCAGGCTCTGGCTCTGTCCTGCTCTGATTTCATCCCTCTCTGAGCTGCTCAAGTGTCAGTGCTCTCCTCACCCACCCTGTGGCCCAGGCACCGTGTGCTGCTCTTAATGGCTTGTCCAGTCCTGGCTTCTTGTGGCTGCGCACGGAGCGCTCGCCAGGCCATGCTCTTGGTTTCCTGTCGTATTTCATGGCTTTTGATGGCAGCTCAGCTGAGGAGTTATGGAATTCATATCCTCCCTGCCTAGGAGAAAATGGCAACGGGAAGATTTAATGTCCCAGAGGGTTGGTGTAGGAAGCTGTACCAGGGAGGAGGGGGCTAAAGCTTCAGGTCCTTCACAAATCTCTGTGAGTCGGGCTCTCCAAAGGTTGGAAAGCTGTGAATTGCCCCAGCTGAAATCACTGAACTCCCTTCCCCACCAGGAATTCCAGGATTTACGTTGGGAGGAAATGGCTTTGTTTCACGTGGTGATGGATTTCATTCACCAGCACACAATGCTTGGGGAATCAGGAAAGACAAACTTGTGGTAAAATCTGTCCCCTCTTCCTCTGTGTTGCTTTGGTGTCACATTAGTATCAGGTCCTGGTATCCTCAGCAAACATTGCATTTTGGAGTTTCCAGGAGAGGCTGGAGCTGACCTTTCTATGCAGTACAGGGGATGAAAGCCTGTTTTGGGTGATGACTTGGTGCTGCTTGGTGGACACTGACCAGCTTCTGGGGGAGTTCTGGGCTGGAAACATCAGCCCTGGTCACTCATGTGCTCAGAGCATGTGGTGTGTGTTAGTGACAAGCTGTGGCTGGACTCCAAACAGTGTCTCAGCTCTGGTCCTTCTCTAGAGCCAGTCCTTTAATGAGGAAAAAGGTTGATTGTGGGATTTTTTTTCCCTTTCAATTGTACTATTCCCCTAAAACCAAAGCTTTACCATTTATATGGCCTAAATCCCAGAGCGGCAGCCTGGCTTTGTGTGGCAGCAGTTGTGGTGAAGCCAAATGTCAAGGACCAGCAAAGAGAAGCTGTTGGTTAGGCACATTTTACTGTTTACGTGTTGGTTTTTTTCCTTTAAAAAAAGTGTGTTCAGTTTTATAGCAAGCTGTAATGAAACAGTAGCTTTAAAAAGATTCCCTTATTTTCTTCTTTAAAAAAGTAAAAGCTTCATTTCCCTCCCAAACTTACCAACAAGTGTTTCAGCACCAAATTATCTTGAAGCCCTCAAAAACAGGAAAAGAATTTAGAGGAGATGGAAAAAAATTAATTTAAATGCTTTTTTAGATGGAAGATTACATGAGAGTAATTTAGGGAGAGTCAACAAAACCAAATGTTAAAAATGCTGGTGGTCGGATGGCAACTGTTTTTGGACAAAGACACAAATTCAGTCCTAGAAGAACAGCAACTGCTCTGTGGCTCTTGGAGGGCTTTTTCCCCCCTCGTGGATGTGTCGGATATGGAGCTGTCTGGTTGCTTGTTACCAGAGTCATGTTAGTGAAGCTGTTCCTGCCACGTGGTCTATTCTCATCTGCCTCTTCTGACAGGAGACATCAGAAGCAGGAGCAGAAACTATTCAGTCATAGTGACAGAACCCCTTTTTTTGGATGGTAAAATGTTCTCTTGGTTTCGTATCTATAACCTCATGTTTGTCTCTCTGCTCGCATCCAGTGCCTTTGATGAAATCCAGCAGGAAGGGCAGTTCTGGCTTGAGATTCCTGCCCTGTTCTGCAAGGTTCCAAGGGGGGGGATCCCAAACCCTGAGTGGTTGTTCTGGCTGGTGAATGAGCAAGGAAATAGGATCATGGAATATCCTCAGTGGGAAGGGACCTGCAAGGATCATCCAGCCCAGACACCCCAAGAGCCCCACCCTGGGCACCCCTGGCAGCGCTGTCCAAGCACTCCTGGAGCTCTGGCAGCCTCGGGGCCGTGCCCATTCCCTGGAGAGCCTGGGCAGTGCCCAGCACCCTCTGGGGGAAGAACCTGTCCCTGATCTCAGCCTGAGCCTCCCTGGCCCAGCTCCAGCTGTTCCTTGGCTCCTGTCCCTGTCTCAGGGAGCAGAGATCAGAGCAGCCCTCAGTGAGTTCTGCCCTCAATTTCCTCCAGCTGAACATTCCAAGTGACCTCTGCCATTCCTCTAGACACTTCAGCATCCTTGTAGCTCGTTGGAATAGGTAGCTTAGTGGGAGACTAAGGATTGTCCTAAGATTTGGTCTGTCACTAGTGGGAATGCTGCATGATTGAGAAAATGTAACTGGTGATACCTACAGATTTTGTCAGCCCTCCACCAGGTGTATCTTCCCAAAAGCTTCACAATTTAATCTCATCTACATGGTATCACCTGGTTGATGGTGTGGAGGACCTGGAGCTTGTTGATATGTGTTTGATTCCCAAACCAGGCGCTGTCCTGCAGAGTGGCCTCAGCCAGGTCCCATCACCGTTTTGTGCTGCATTCCCTGACTGTAGAACAGGGTTGATCAGCAGCTCAGCTGATGACGAGGGTGAAGGGAGAAAGAAGCCTTCTCCTTGGATGTTTGTCAGGATGCAGGATGCTGACCCAGATCTGCACGATCAAAGTGCATGTAAGCTGCAGAGGGCAGTTCCACAGGACAGCATCTGGGCACATCCAGGCTGGCAGATCACTGCCTGCACGGAGGTTATGAGCATCACTGTAAGGCAGAGAGACTGGCTGATGCTCCCTATTTAAAGGGAAGATGTGTGGGTTTTCAGGCTCAAATTCCCTGGAAGGACAAAAGGACGTTTGTCAGGTCCAAATCTATGGGTGGCAGTGTGTGGCTTCAGTGGTGTTCACCGCAGGGCTGTAGTGGATATGTGATGTGTGGGTGTGGATGTGTAATACATGCCTTGAGTCCAATACACTTCTAAGTCCTGTGTCCTTAAAATCCTGTAAGATCCTGTGGAGCAGCTGGATTCCTGCCCTGGCTCCTCTCAGAACAAATGTTGTGTCTGAGTTGGGGTGTTACAGACTTTTTACTCATTCAACTTCATCCCCATGCTTTTTCTCTTCTTCCTTCTCTGTCCCAGTTTAAGGGGATTCCTCCCAGTCCCCTGCCCAGGGACAAGGGGTTTTATAAGGGATTTTTAGGGTCTTTGATGTGGATCCTGTCACTCCAAGGGCCCTGGCAGCAGTGCTGCTGCTGTGTGTGCACTGTGCCGGCCATTGCTGACATCCAGCTTCTCCAGGAGCAGGATGAAATCCAAGTGGCAGGGCAGGCACCTCTGAGGAGATAGCTCCTAACTGTTCCCACAGAGCTTGAAGAAAAAGATTTGACGGATTTACAGAGGAAAATGGCTGAGAAGGGATTGATAAACACACAGAGAGATCTAACTAGTGTGTCCCATCACTCTGAATAGCTGATCATAGCGAAAGTGCTTCAGGGCAGTGTCGGGAAGGATTTGTTGATGTGAACTCGTGTCTCCCTGAGAGAATCATGCTGTTTCGGGGAAGGGACCATCCAGGGAAGGTTGTCGTGAGGAAAAATGCAACAACAGTGGGGTGGGCATGTGTGTCAGGAGCAGTTGGTGAGATGCTCACCAGTGCTGTCTGAAGGCAGAGCCGTGAGGATGCCAGCCAGGATGTGGGAGCTGAGCGTCCTCCCAGCAACAGCACCGAGCCAAACCCTGCTCCCCAGAGCAGGCACTGGCCACAGCAGGGCCTCCGTGCCAGCCAGGATCCCAGGTGTGAGGAATTCCGTGCTGCAGTTGGGACTCCCCTGTAGCTGCCCTGCAGCAGTCAGCGGTGTGAACTGGCTTAGCTGAGCATCTCTGGCATAAATCAATTCCTACAGCCCCTTCAGTGCCAGGAAAGGCTCAGGGAAGGAGAGAAACCATGGCTTCTTCAGTGACCTCCTCAAGGGTCAGCCTAGAAGTAGAAAGGTTTGGGCAGCTCTTGCTTGACGATCTGGGGAAGTGTCCATTGATTGTATTAATAGCTTAAGGAGGACCCTGTCTCACAAACACCTGGGCTAAAGTGAGGACTCTGCAGTCAGAGTGGGAGGTGTATGGGGGGGGCAGAACTGCACTAAATATTCCCCAAAATTCTGCTTTGCCTTTGTTACAGCTCACATAAACCACTGGATGCAGCACTGGGGAAGCTTTTTGCTAGAATTGGGCCAGGAGCAGAACTTTGACCAAAATTACTTGTGAAGTTTTACCTTATGTGGAGAACATCACTGTCATGTGAACTGTGTTGTTTTTTAATGCTGAGTTCCATTCCACCTGCACTGACATATTTTCTTGGTCATTTAATGGACTGAACATATATATTCCTGGCAGGGCCCAATGCTTCAAATATTTTATTAGCATATATCATATACTTATCAATTCTTTAAAATATTTTAACTTTGCACTTAACTATTCTGCATGAGAGAAATCATCAGAGTTTGTGATTTCTGGTTGTTAGTAAGGAAAAAAGATCCAAAGTTCCATCCTACTGGAAGCATCCAGACAAATACTTGTACCACACTTTGAAGATCAAAACTAGGAAGTTCCATCTAACTGCAAGAGAAAATAAGAGGTACTAAGGCTTTGAAGCTTTCAGAAGGGTGAATATTTTATGTTTGCTTTAGTAGGAGAGAGGTGTCCAGCTCTTGGAAAGCTTTCTCCGAAAGCACAGGATTGCTGGGGATATTTGTGTGCATCCAAGTAATTTCTAACTGTCTGACAAACTCCAAACCAGGCTGGCAGGCAGGGTGATCAGTGTCCCCTCACCTGGGAGGGCTGCGCTGAGGCAGCCCTTTGTAAGGCTGTTTTCCAGGGCTTCTGTAAACAAGCCGTGTGTGTGTCTCTTACACTTCAGGCCAGGCGAACAAATTGAGATGAGCCGCAGCAGCTCTGTGAAGGCTGGCTCTGCACACACAGGGGCCTGAGCTGATTTATCTTGATGTTTGGCTGAATTCTTCGTATTTTGGGTCCCTTCTGTAACCTTTTCACCTCGTTCTTTTTTAAGGTGGCTGCCTGGCTGTTACAATTTATCATGAACGCATCTCACTTCACTTCTGGCTCCTCTGACGGAAGGAACAGCCGGTCTCCAGGAGGTCAAAGACATTATTTTCCCCTCGTCTTTCTCAGTTTCCAGCACATATTTGTCACTTTGAAAAAGCATGAATTCTGGATTTGATGCACTTTAATTGATTTCACCCTCAACAAGTCCAACTGTCCATCAACCTTTCCTTTTCTTTCCTCTCCCCCTTCCCCTTCTTCATTTCTTTGCTCTGTCCCTTTGCTTTGAGAGTGATGTTTTCGCCCTCCTGCACGTTGGAGCTGTTGCAAAGCCCACAACCCTATCAAGGCTTACTGTCACTGGCCATTGCTCTCATTTTCCTTATCGTCTGAGCTGAGCTTTGGATGCTGAATGAGAATGAAGTAGGAGTACCAGTCTTGTAATATCTCAGTGATGTGCTCCTTGTCAAAGTAAAAGTGGTGGCTGATGGGCCACTGATTTGGTAAAACTGTGTAGAACTGGAAACATGAGGGAATTAATTCATTATATACTGGCATTGGTGTTTAAAACAATTTGCAGTGTTGTGGCAGAGATGAACGTGCTGTTTCTTCTTTCCTCCTGGAAGGATGCGTGTTCCTGGTGCTGTGTATATATCCAGGGTTGTGCGGTTGTAAATTCAGTGTGTAAAGTGGCTTTGTCACCTCATAAAAGGACATCACAGAGTCACAGAATGTCCTGAGTTGCAAGGGATCCACAAGGACCATCCCAAAAATCCTGTGAGGTGCCGTCACACTCTTGTTTGGTGAATTCATCTGGCACAAGAGGTGATACAGAATAAATGTGGGTGTGTAACAACTTTGTCCTTTGCACAGAAATCCTTAGAGTGTGTCCCAGAAACCAGGGCTGCTTGCAGTGGAAGCTGAAAGAGTCACAGGTGTTCCTCTGGGTGCTCTCATTACATCCTGGATGCTGTCAGGACGTGGGGTAGGGAACAGGCTTCTGTTTCCAGCAGAGCAGAGATTACAAATTCTCTGCCCTGCTCTAAGGTGTCCACCAGAACTCCGGAGGGGGTGGGGTGGTCCTGGGGCTATTGTGAGCTCACTGGGGAGCTCCAGCGCTCAGGAGGAGCAGAACTGGCTCATGACACGCTGTGTGTGCGTGTTTCCCAGCTGTAGCCAAGGAACCCAAACCCCTCCCGCCGTGTGCCCGGCGCTGGGCTCGGAGCGAGCCGGGCTCGGGCGGCCCCGCAGCGGGAACTGCTGTCCATGGTCCTGGGTGAGCAGCCGGAGCGCCGGGCTCGGCCGGGGGCTTGGGGAGGGCGTGGATTCCCCGCTGCCTCTCTTCCGGTGCCACGCCGTGCCAGGCAGGTCTGCACATCAGGATTTGCCAGCGTGCGTGGGGGAGGGAACGGAGCGTTCTTCGAGGAGTTATTCCACTGGCGCTTGTGGACCTCATCCTGAACCTTTCCTTCCCTCACACTGCCAGAGCGTGGGCTTAGATGAAGTATTAGGAAAAAGATCTTCCCTGTGAGGGTGGGCAGGCCCTGGCACAGGGTGCCCAGAGCAGCTGTGGCTGCCCCTGGATCCCTGGCAGTGCCCAAGGCCAGGTTGGACGGGGCTTGGAGCAGCCTGGGACAGTGGGAGGTGTCCCTGCCCATGGCAGGGGAATCCAGGGCTCAGAATAGAACATTACTAATATGACATAGAATTACATAGTTTCAAAGGACATCAAAGGATTTAATTTCTTTTTCTGAGTGGTACTGTAATTCCACTTAAATTCAGTGTTGTGTGGCAAAAAACACCATGGTGGGCTCTGAACTCTGGAAGGAGTTCATTAATCTACTCTAGGCACTACATCTTGTGATTCTGCTGTTCAGTAGGAGAGGGAAAACACACCAAGAGTGGTATTTAGGACAGCTGAGATTCCTCCTTTCTCTCTTGTGCAGCCAGGCAGTGGCACGTGGAGTTTATTCCATCAGTCAAGCCCTGTGTGTGTGCTCCGTGCGAGGAACACGGAATGTTTCCTGCTGAGATCTGCACTGCCATCACTTGTAGGGCTGTGTGTGATACCGGCTGCAGAGCTGGGCTCAGAAAATGGGGGCAGCTGAGCCCATGGCAGGCCTGGCACCCTTCATTTGTGGCAACATAAGTGTGGTTTTAATGCCTTTTTTTTTCTTTTTTTGTGCTGGATAGGTGGATTCTCTTGGAAGGGCCATGATTTACTGGAGACAAGAGTTTAGATTTATGTCAAATCACAGTAGGGAGCAAGGTTTCCGCTTGTTTCTTTGCTACAGGGCAATGGGGACCCCCCAGTTTTGGGGGCTTTAAAAGACATATAGGTGTGGCACTTGGGGACATGGATTAGTGGTGGCATTGGCAGTGCTGGGGGAATGGTTGGACTGGATCTTAAAGGTCTTTTCCAATTTTAATGATTTTGTGTTCTAGCAGGAATAATACACGCTGGGGAAAATACTGTGTTAAGGTAACTCAGCATGGGAATACTGGAGCTGGGAATGCCAGAGTCTTCCTATGCCTGGGATGTTCATTAGGAAAGTAGCAAGCACTAGCACTGCATTGTGGCTGCTTACAATAAAATATCAGATAATCTCAGGGTTGTGGGAATGTTCAGCTGATACTGGAATAGTTTGAAGATGTGGGCTCAGGTTTGATACTTCGGGATTTAAACAAAGATCAGCCTTAAAACTCAGTCCAGTTCAAGTCTAGTGTTGAGAGCATCTGGCTCTAGGAATCCTTTTGCTGGAAATCTGATGTTTTAAAGCAGTTTTTTTGCTCCTCTGCTGGATCAGCCAGAGCTGAAGCAGCCCTTGCCCCTGAGCAGCCCCACATCCTCGAACAGCCACACCTTCCTCTCCCAGCCCAGATCCAGGAGCCCGTGGGATGAGAATTTGCCCAGGTGGCTCCAGGGAGGCTGCATGAGCCATGGTTTGGCAAAGCTGTGGAAGTATTCAGAGCACCAATTTTAATAGATAGGCAAATGAGGAGAAGGCAGAGCTCGTGAGAAGGCCATGCAGAGCAATTGCAGTACACAAATGGTGATTTCAGTCTGAAGAGCTCTGAATTCCCCTCTGAAATCTTCTCTTGGGAGTCTTAGTCCTTAAGTTAAATGACTAATTAGAGCCTGTTCACACCACAGATCAGCCAAGCAAGGCAAACTCCTAAGAGCTAATGCTGCTTACTTGCTCCCAGAGGAAGCTGAAGGTCTCAGGAGCCTGCAGAGGCATTTCCCCCTGGAAATCTGTGCCTGCTTCCAGGAGAATTCAGATGGGAGGGAAGCAAAGAAAAAAACTGCCCCACCAGACAGGGCCTGTATCAATTCCTCTCTCAAGCCAATTTCTCTGCCTTGTTCTTTCTCTGCTTGAACATGTTGTTTAGCAGGAGAAAAAATGTGAAACTAAGTGCCCCAAGCTGAGAGATGTTGGGCACCCAGCAGGACCCTGACCTCCCTTGTAGGTGACAAATTGGATGGCATGTCAGCTGAGGAGGAGGGGAGGGGGGATGACTGGGGGTGGGGGGGTAAAGTTACAAAGCCAACATCTGAGCTGAGGGTCTGCATGGGCTGCAGGCCTTGCCATTCCCTTTGGGAAGGCTCGAGGGAATGGCCTGGGGTCACTGCAGGACAAAGGTGGGAGGGGGCATGGGGTGGTTCTGAGGGGGTGTAGAATAGGTGCAAATATAGAAAATAGATCCTGAGGGGTAGAAGGCGGAGAATGAGTCTTCAGAAGGAGCCATGATGTGCTCATCTGTGAGGTACAGAAATCTGGGTTTGGTTTTCTTATCCCAGGGCCCCACAGGAATTAGTCATCCCCAAGTAATGGGGGGAAGCAAAGATGGTATTCATCCCTCCCAGTTACCAAAGTCCCTCCTCTGATCATCTCCTGCATTCACATCCTCTGTCTCTGACTTGTATCTTCCTTACTATTTAGCACCATGAGGCACTGCAAAAAAGAAAAATTAATATCTTAGGTAGGACTAGCAGTCTGAAATCATCTGGAGAGAGGATGTGCTACAGCTTCCATGGAGGAGCAAGAGCCTGGGCAGTGGCACCTCTCCTGCATTCAGCTCTGAGATTTTGCCCCAAATGCCTTCTGTCATCTCAGCAGACCCCATCCTTTTTGCTTTAATTGATTCTGTCTGGCTTCAATCTGATGTGAGAAGAGACCTCCCACGGTGAGCGCTGAGGGCTGGTTTGTGCACGGGGAGCTGTGAGAGGCACGGGGTTATTTTATTGAAACAGGGAGACGAGGATGTTTTGGGAAGGACACGGCCTTCTGTAAACCCATTAACAATTGAAGTGAGGCCTTTCACTTCCATACAGGGTTTGTGGGAAGTGCTTGTACAACCGGGCAGCAAAGAGCTATAACAATAATTTTGCATTATAGCACTGTGTAGTGTTTCCTGAAGGCATCCACAGTTGGGTTGGCTCCATGCAGTGGGAGACAGTCCTGGAGGCTTGGCCTTTCCCAGGGGATCTGGGGAAAAGGAGAAGGGAATGGGTTTGGCTGTGCTCACCCCAACTGCTCGATGGCAGAAATGAGAATAAATAGGGAAGTTGAAAAGGAAACCTCCATTGTGAGTTTGCTCAGCCAAAGTCTAAACAGTTGAGGGGTTTGTTTTATCAAATCAAAATATTTTGGTTCAGCGGTGGTGTTGGCTTGAGTCAGAGTGTCTGGGCTGACACAGTGTTGGAGAAACACTCAGGTTGGAGGGGCTGGATCCCTGCCACTGGGGGGTCAGGAGCTCTGAAGCCACAGCACAGGGGTGTTGCTCATTGTGGCCAGGGGAGGCTGGATGGGAGCAATCCCATTTCCCATGGCTTGGCTTTTGAGTGTTCAGATATTTTAAGGCCTCTCCAAAGCTGCTCTGCGGCCCTGTTCAGTCTGATTAAGTTTGCTGCTGCTTGGACCACAAATAAGGGTTTAAAGTGAAATGGGAAGGTTTTTGAGGGAAAACAGATGAATAAGTATGGAGAGTTAATTATCTGCAAAGCCCTGAAATGGCATGAGTAATAAAATATAGATAGGTACACACTCAGGCCTATCATGCCATTAGTGGTCTGTGTCAGGGAATGATGTGCTGGGAAAGGTTGCCATGCACAGGAGCAAGACAATACTTCAAAATACAAAATTACTGCCTGCCAGCACTGAAGGCTCATGTCTTTGGAAGCGTGGTCTGATTGAGGTGTTCTTCCAAAAGTATCTTGCCAAAAAACTGAGGATCTGAGAACAAAACAAGTAAAGCAGTTGAGGTTAGGCTGGAATAGATCCTGTGTAGCTCCTGAGCTCTCCCCCAGACACAATTCCCAGTGTGAGCTCATTGTTCTTCCAAAAGGAGATTGGTTTCTACCTGTTAGTTTTGTTTAGGATGTGACAGAAACTGTGGAAAGTAATGCCACACAGTTGGTTTTGTTCAAATATTTCTTTCTTTCCTTCCTTATCCCAGAAATCTTCCTATTTTTTAACTTGTTTTTAGCCATTCCACCTGACCCTTCAATATTTCCATATTTCAAGGAGATTTAGCCAAATGGTGTGTTTCCATGGCTGATATGCAGCAATAATGCAGGGTTAATACCTAATTAGTTCCCAGGGACATTGAGCTTTTCATGGATATTCAGTAACAAAAGCAACAACAAACAAGCTGAATTCCTAGGTCTTAATTCATCGGGGAGGAGGAAATAGGAACCTAAAAATGCAGGAATTATTCAGTGCAGTCTGAAAGCCCCGTTCTTTCTCTCATGAAGCTCAGAAGATGCTATAGTAGCTGACAGGGGAAATACAACCTCCTCCTCCTCCTTCCCTCCCTCCCTTCAGGGGGCTGTAGATGTGTCTGCGTTTGCAGCCCTGACATCTCCAAACAGGAAAATTCCCAGTTCTGCAACACACTTTAAACAGCTCCCTGCCCATTCCCCTGCCTGCCTCAACCCCCAGCCAACCTGACCCTGGGTTTTTTTGACATCCAGCCATACCTGATCAGTCGTATCCCCAGCAGCTGGATGTGATCAGAGCTGGCCTTCCACCTCGCAGGATGGCGAGCATATGGGCCCGCGGGCTGCAGCCATTATGTTCCTGAGCACTGAGCTTGTCTGCCCCTGGCTGCAGAGGGTTTTTTCCCCTCTCAAGCAATCGCAAATAAACCTTTCTGATAAGTAACAGCAAAACAAACAGGCCCTTTGGCTCTGTAGGCAGTGAGAAGGAGGGAGGAATAAAAACCCGACCCAATAACAAAATCTTTGCTGCATTTAGGCAGTGCCTCCAGGAGGGAGGAACTGTCTGCCCTCAGCCAGACAGAGCTTTTCTGGGAGCGGGAATGGTTTCAGGATGATTAGCCCTCAGTGCTGTACAGCCAGGCCCTGGTGTGGGAGCTCCGGGGGATGGAGGAGGTTTGGCTCAGACAACAGCCCTGGAGATCATCTGGACCATCAAAGGGAGCTTTGAGCTGACCCATGTGGGCAGTCTGGTCTCAGTCTGGAAGTCGTAGGGGTCGAAGGCTGAGAGTTGTGAGGGTCCTCAGCTCTGAGCAGGAGGGTGGTGCAGTGCAAGAGTTCAGGGCAGTTGTGGGAAGAGGCTGGGGGCAATCCCACACAGCGTCTCTGCATCCTTTCCTATTTCCAGAAAATTTCCAACAAGTGCCTCAGGCTCTGGAAGGGGTCACAGGAAGCCTCTGGCACTTGGCACTGTGTGTTCCCAGTGAAGTGAAACCAAGTCCCCATGTCTTGGAGGTTCACTGTGGTGCTTGGAGAGCTGAGGAGGGGTCCCTGGGTGTCCCCCCCACCTTGACCTGGGCCCTGATCACTGTGGAGAGCTTGAGGCGACAAAGAGGTTTTTGCATACAATATATTACAGAAATGGTGGCGTTTACCTTCCTTTCCTGTATGCCTTCCCAGACAATCCTGGCTTCCCAAAACTACGTAGCTCAGCAGTCAGAGGTGCACGCCAGGGCATCCAGATAGGACCTGGCATAGCCTTAAAATTATAGTGGAAGTCTAAGGATGGGAAGAAAACCCTCATTTTGCTCTCTGAACCCTGCTAATACAACACACAGGCTGTTGCTGCCCCATGTGTGCGACTTGAATACCCAGGGCCCCAGAAACCTGTGGATGAGCAGACTTGGGGGGGGGAAGGCTTGCTCTGAGACATTCCAAAAACGTGATGAACTACAAAGCTGCCTGCTAACACAACCCCTTTCAGGCCAGGAGTCTGTGTTCTGGGTAGATGTCCTGCTTCTCCAGAGTTCCTTGAGGGGCTGAGCCTCTGCAGTGTGCTCCCAGCTGCTGGAAACCGCAGTCAATAAATGAGGGACTTTTTCCACTTGGAAGCCAGGCCTGTGAGGAGCCTTTGAACCCTTTGCCTGGGCAGATGTGGCCAAGGTTATCACCCTGGCAGGGCCGCGGTGAGCTCGGACGCTGCCTTGAAATGCTGCCAGAGTCTGCACCGGGCTCGTGCTGAGAGGCTGGAGCCACATGAAGGGCCCGTGGCCCTGTCACCTCGGGCTGACAGGAGCCAGAGCACTGATGTCACCACGCTGTTGCAACAGACGGTGCCAGGGACAAGCGGTGTCGCTGCCAACCCCTCTTCTCAGGTGGAGGTTGACCTCCTTCACCAGGCAGCGACTGACAGAACAAGAGGACACAGTCTCAAGCTGCATCAAGGGAAATATAGGTTGGATATTAGGAAAAAGTTTTGTACAGAAAGGGTGGTAAAGTACTGGAATGGACTGCCTGGGGAGGTGGTGGAGTCACCGTCCCTGGATGTGTTTGAAAAAAGACTGGATGTGGCACTCGATGCCATGATTTAGTTGAGGTGTTAGGGCACGGGTTGGACTTGATGATCTTGAAGGTCTCTTCCCACCCATAATACATACATACATTCTCCTTCAGCGGGAGTTGCTTCTGTGGAGTGATGGAGTTCTGCACCCCTAAACACTTGAACTGTGGAGAGGAGCAGGAAGTCCATCTGGGAAATGCATTCAGAGAGGGGAAAATGAGAGCATAAGCCATGGGATCAGCACCAAGCGGGCCAAACATCGCTGTCAATTATGTCCCAGGCAGCTCCATTGAAGCAAACAGCATTAACTGTAAATTTATGCCAGTGTTTCTGAGAGTCACTCCTGGGACAGAGCCAGTTCTGGTAGAGGATTAATCTTGTTGGAAAACTCCCTCTTGTTCCTTGCTTGGTGTCTGACACTCGCACATGCACACAAACAAATCTCAGCAACCCTCTGCCAACCCAGTTAACTAGCAGGGAATTTGGGGATGTGAAACCTTAGCTTCCCCTCCAGCACAGCCCTGCATCTGCCACAGCCCTTTGGGAGGCACGACGAGCCACCTGCTACTTGTTTTGCTCAAAGAGAAAATGCCTGTTGGGCACATAGGGAACAACTAGTGTGGTCCCATGGGAGGGAGCAGCCATTTGTCATTCCCACAGTCCCCAGCACAGGTACTCAGCGCCTTCCAGGGCTGGGGATTTTCTCTGGGCATTCTTCCACCTGCCAGTAGTTCTGTGCTTTATCTGATGGGAGTATTTCTCAGACATTGGCATTTGGTCACTCACCTCAGGACAGTGAAGAATAGTGTGTCCTATTCCCACACGTGCAACCCTTCTTCTCAGCTTAAACATTAATGCAGAAAGCCATGCATTGCATGTGCTGGGCGTATGTCTCCTTTACATATGGACACGTGTTTTGTGACGGGACATTTGTGCAGTTCAAGGTTTTCCAGGAGCATGGATCTTCTCTAGTTCTGACTTCAGTCTGTCTGTGCCTTAAGGATGGTCAGTGGCATCCTCTCACCACCCTTCCATAGTGTCACTGCACTCCGTGTGACACTGGAGTGTGATTTTTTTTTTTTTTTTAATCCGGATTTGCCAGTGGAAGTGCTCCAGATGCTTCCCTGAAGTTTCAGCAGCAGAAGGGATAGTTTAAAGATCTCGAGCAGCAGGCTGGGGGAATGCCTCCATTCCTCGGGAGCAGCAGGCTCAGCTCCACAGGCTGCTCAGCCTTCCCCCTTCCGAGGGCAATAAATTGAATACCATTCAGTTTACTGCCTGCCCACAAGTTTCAAGTGGAAGAGGTGAAGCAGAGCCTGAGGCCAGCCACTCCACGGGTGCAAATCAGTGTGGCTGTGCTGGCTTACCCCAGCTGTGGGGCTGGCCCTGAGGTTTTGTGTTCACATTATCCTGAGGCTCATATTGCAGGAATGCAGGGTTGGCCAGATGTGCTGGTCACAGCATCCCCTCCTGAAGTGACAGGGTACCAGCTGCCACTCCCTGCCCTCGGAGCAGCCTGGTGTGACCTGCCTGTAGCATGGAAGGTGCTCTGGGATCTTTGGGAATGGCCACCAGCAATATCAGTGCTAGCCCTGTTCCAAGACACAACACTGAGAGAGTAAGAGCAGTCGAGGAACTTTTCCCCCTTGGAAGTGATGTTCATCTCCTCCCCCAACCCAGCATATGGAATTCTGGATCACATTTCTCTCTCTTGCCAATAAATATTGCAGATTTATTACTCTCTACCTGGTGGGTAGTAAATTGCATTCCACCTCTGTTATAAGGCTCTTTGCTATGACACAGCCTTGCAGCTCCATTAAACCTTAATTACAGCAACACTTCATTGGGTTGCCGCGATGGCCCGAGTGCCATTGCAGTAGGGAGGATGTATGGCCAAAACAGGCTGATGCAGAGGGGCTTTGTTTTGTTTTCTTTCCTCCCTTTTTAAGGATTATGGAGAGTTGAGCCCAGCAAGGGGAATAGAGGGAGCCTCGGCCTCCTGCTCTCTGCTCATTTTCCACAACAGCTGGCGTCACCTGCCGCAGTGCCGGCAGCTCCTCTGCGCCCTGATGAAGTGCTCAGCAAACAGCCTTGCAGGCTGCCTCTAGTAAAGGGCTGATTTGCATTTGTGCTGATGGGATGCATCCCGAAGCCAGCGTTATCCCTGAGTTTGGTTGCGTGAGGAGCGCAGAGTTTGGCCAAATGGAACACCAGGAGCAGCAGGGCACTTGGATCTCTACAGGCTGCAGCAAGACAAATTTAAGGGCAGCTCTGCTGGTGTGCAGCCTCGTCCTGCAGCGGGCAGCTTGCTCTGTGTCAGCTCAGGGCACTGTTTCTGGTGCCATGTGTCTGGTGCCATGCTTCCCTACAGCGTGTGACAGGGACTGAGGCTTTGCTTCAGCAACCTCTGGCTGCTGAGGCAGCTCCTCAGCGGCCGGCGCTGCCGGGTGTGTTCCCCAAGCTCCTCTGGCCCTGCTGCCTGAGGCCCCAGGAAAGGCTGGGAGAGGGTGCAGGGCCCGGTGCCCATGGACACTGCACGTGTGGAGAGATGGTTCTCGTTTCCCCTCCAGCCAGGCATGGAGGAAGCACAGCTCGGAGCTCCAGGAGAGGCTGCCCCATGCCTGTGCTCCCTCCGGACTGAGGGGGTTCTGCTTGGCCTTATTGCTGTTGTTTTGGAGATCGTTCCTGGTGTAGGATGAGTCCCCCAGCCTCGATGCAGGTTCAGTAGGAGTGTGCATTGTACCTCTCCTCGGGTGGATGCTCGGGCCTCTCTGCGGGATGATGAGCTAACCAGAAGGCACTAATGGCTGCACCAGCCACTTGGATTTGGTGCTGTTCCAGAGATGAGGCTTTCTTGTCAGATCTGCCCAGGACAAGGACTGTTTCATTTCCACTTTGGGAATCATTTGCGTCCTTGGCCGCAGTGGTGTGATACCAAGTGTCAGACGTGGAGTGGCTATGACAGTAATCAAAATCCTGGGGTTATCCTCAGGATTCCCTTTGCCTTCAGTACTGATCCTGACTGTTGTGGTCACTCTGTGAAATGCTCATCACCCTTGTAAGTCCACTCATGTGAGCCAAGATGTTTATTTGACTGCATTTTACCACATCTGTAACTTTATCTGGTCAAACATCCCCACAGGCTGTACTCGGGTATCCACAGGGAATTGCAGATAGGCAGCACAGAAATCTTCTACACCACTGCTAGTGCAGAGAGCAGCTACCAGGAATCAGCTAAAATCCTTTAGCAAATTGAGTTACTGAACTCTTTAATGAACAACCAACACATGGGAAATACTTTCCTATGGAGAGCCTGTGTTAGAGCCTTGTTTGTCCTCATTCTCCCCTCTTGCAGCAACCTTGAGATGTCAGATGTAGGAAATGTGGCCACAGCTGTTTATGCACTTAGAGGGTTTTTTCCAAGGCCACATCCTTCTATTCTCCCATAGATTACTTGAAAAGATGCTGTGGGGACTCCAGAAAGCCAAGGTCTGTGTGCCATGTGCAGGGGTTGCCAGGAGATTGACATTCTGAACATTTGAAAACTATCACAGAACTAATTTGGTGGTGGGTTTTTCCCTCTCCTCCTTCCTTCCCTCTCAAACTGTGTGCTGCAAGACTTTTTGCTGGAGATTGATATTTCTAACAGAGCCGCATTATTCAAGCCTCAGTCAAACAGGAGAGCACGTACTAGGAAGGAGATGGGCACCTTGTCCTTTTCAAAGTGTTCAACGTCTCTGGGATGAATTGTCCCTCACCAAAGCCCTGTCCAGCCCTTGACTTATCTTCCTCTATAGAGTAGTTAGGTCATGCCCACCCTAAGAGGCTCAGAAAATACCACTGCATCTTCTGGGGAAATGTCGTCCCCTTGATGAAAACTGATTCTTTTTCTATGTGAAAATGGATACATTTTGAGGAATCTTTGTTTTAAATAACATGAAGGAATATTAGATACCTGACTTCGGTAGGTGCAAACCAAAGGAGTTTGTTGCTTCTCCTTGGAGGGAAAACTTCTAATTTTTTAAAATGCAGTTTATGTGTAGACAAATTAAAGATGTGTAAAATTAAATGGGAATGTTTTGGAGGGACTGAAAAGATATATTTTGATTAACTCAAATGAATTTAAAAATAAATCATGGGGAAAATGAAATGTTGGTGGAGGATTTCTTTGGTCCTCATTTGAAATGAAAAATAATTTGCAATCTTGACACTTTTCATGGAATGAAAAGTCCATTTGCTGATTAAGGTCCAGATTCATCCTGGCTAATTTTAAGCACTATTGAACTGTGTAGTGCCAAAGGGCACTTTAATCCACCTGAGGTTTCAATTGCCCTCTGGAGGTACCTATTTCTTCCATTGATAAGACAAGGGCAACGTGACTGGTCCTACGTGTGCCTGAGACAACACCTGAAGCTGGGTGGCATGGACAGGGTGCAGTGCTCTGCCTTGTCTTGGTGACCTCTCAGGTCCCTTCCAGCCCAAACCATTCCGTGGTTTTATGACTGCTGCTCTTGCCTTCCCGTGCCCTTCCACCGCTCCCCTCAAACGCTGAGGGGCTTGGCTTGGGTTGGATTGGGGCGTTGGACTCCGTGGTCCTCCTGAGTCCCTTCCAACTCAGGGTATTTCATGATTCTATGTTTGATTTTTTTTTTCCTGAAAGGGGAGATCTCCACTAAAACACAGTTTTTTATCTACTAGTTTCCTGTTAGTGGGGGAAAAAATCTGAAGGACTGTCAGGATGACACCTGATGAGAAGGAAAGGAACAAGATTTGTGGCTAAGATTGAGGGAATCATTGGTCAGGTTCGTTCTCTTCTAAGCACCACACCCCCAACTCCCAGCTCCCACATCTGGTTGGCAGAAGGCAGGTCCTCTCCAACAGCTCCTCCACAATGTGCCAAACACTCTGCTCCATCTTTAGCACTCCTTGACCCAGAACAAAAGTGAAAATACTTGGCATGCCAGGAAAGGTTAACAAATAAATGACGCACAGCCTTCTCCTTGCCATGACATCACTTCCACGTGAGAGAATGGTCTTTGTGCCACACCTGGCAGTGTGGTGACAGCACAGGGACACATCTGCTGCAAGTCATTTCCCATGGGATTGCACAGGGCTGTCCTGCCTCGCTGGGTTCTCCACTCCCCTCTGGGTTGAGCAGGTAACCTCTGGGAGGTCAGGTCTGGTTCACTTTGTCACCAACCAATGTCATCTTGTCATGTCCGTGAGGGCTTTGGCCACCTGTCCAGTCAGCCAGATGGCTTTGCTTTAGGTAGCTGGACATTTGGGAAGTATTATTTCTTTTAAACATGTAGGCCTGTACTGTTCTTATTTTGGGCTCATAAAACATAATGAGATATGGGTCAACATTTAAGCCGTGTGGAAAATTACATCCTGGAAGACTTTGTGGAGCCGAAAGCTTATCTGGTATTAACTCTAATTATACCATTGAGCTGTGCAGCAGCAACTGTGGCCTTGGACTAAGAACTTATTCTCCTTCTAGAGAGCTCACCATGGCTCTTACACCTGGTGGCACGAGCACTGGGCATCCTTTGCTGCATTTTGCTGGGAATCATGGAATGCTTTGGGTGGGAAGGGACCTTAGAGATGATCTAGTTCCACCCCCTGCCAGGGGCAGGGACACCTTTTGCTAGATGGAGCATCTCACTGCACTGAGCTCCTTCCTTGTCCACCGTGGAGCATTTTATTCACCTTTCAGTTCCCAGCAACTTTTGCAAACTTGTTGCAGCAGCAGCTCCTTGGCAGAGCGCGGAGGATGTGTCTGAGTGTTTCAGTCTGAGCGTCGCAGGCGTGTGCTCTTGGAGGCGAGCAGGCAGCAGAGGAGGCTGGGGGAAGGAGATTAAAATACAGTTGTTGGCTGATATGAAACAAAAAAAAAGCTTAAATAAACCACAAATTACCGAAAAAAAAAACCCCAAAAAATCCTGTGAGAAAGAAAGAAAGTAACAAGTCTGCGGAGGATGGATGTTTGGAACTGTTCAGCCTAATGCATGCCAGATTCCTTCTCTCCTCTCTCCCCCCGCCCCCTCCCGCTGCCTTCCCCTTACCAAATGCTGTCTGCTAAACTTCTGAAACACCCTTTGCCTTTTTGACCCTTCAACTCATCTTGAACTTAGGAAAAATTGGGGAGGCGGGAAGGACTCGTTGCCTGTGTGGTGCATGTGGCTGTGCTGGGGCAGGGGGTGTGCGCCGGGGGTCTGCGGGTGGGGGGGCTGACATGGCTTTGTGTGCTTGATGCTCCCCTGAAAACAATTTGTATCCTGTTAATAGAATTAGTAAATATTTGTAGCTCCCTTTGAAGCCTGTGTCCCCAGGGGAAGTCTGGGGGTGGGGGGGCGCAGAGAAATTAGAGACAAGTTACTGATTTAGTCGTCCTGGCCCCTTCCCCCCGCCTCTCTCTTTCATTTTCCCCCTCCTTTATGAAGACACTAAACAGACAAATTGGAGGTTTGAAACGAGGCTTGTGCTGGTGCCTGCGGAAGTGACAGGGGTGGTACTCGGGGGCCTGAGAGCTGCTAATGCAAAAGCCATTCACATCTAATGACCCCATTTGGGAGCCAAGTTCCTGAGGGCAGGGGGGGCCCTGCCTGGCACGGAGCCCTGCAATGGGCAGGTGCCCGGGGGGCTGGCAGGGCTCTTTGGCAGGGCACTGCCCTGTGGCATGTGGAGGTGGCTCCAGACAGCAGGATTTGCCTCGTGGGACTGTTACCTGGGGTCTTGCAGCTCCATCACCCTGAGTAACCATAAAGGAAGATGTGTGTGTGTATAATTTCACTTGTTCAAATTGCAGAACCACAGAATGGTTTGGGTTGGAAGGGACCTTAAGGACCTTCTCACTCCAACCCCTGCCGTGGGCAGAGACACTGTCCATAGACCAGGCTGCTCCCTCTCTCTTCTTCCTGGTGTAGGATTATAAACCAGTAAAGGACAAAGGAAGAAGAAAGTGATCTCGGATCGGAAAACTGAGTCATGTAGGGCTGAGACGTTTCATTTCCCGTTATTATTACTGATTTCTTTACAGAACTGCACAGATGCACAGGCTGAGCTTAGATCACCTGCAAGGTTTTAGGGGGTGGCTGTGTTCCAGCTCTCTGCCTCCAACAGCTGGCAGTCAGAGTCCCTATGAGTGACAAGGGCCACCCAAAAGGAGGCTCAGGTTTGAAGTGGGGGAAATTCAAAGAGCTGTTAGCATCTCCTGATGGCAGCGTTGCTTGGGAGTGATTTTGACAGGCTTTGGGGGAAGTTTGTACCAGTTATGTTACTTTAAGCCTGTGTTGTGCTATTGTATAGGGAAACTCTCACTGAGTTGACAAATCCAGCCAGCTCCATGGTTCTGTGATCATACAAAGCTCTTGGCAAAGCAGCTGAGCTCTTACAGGTGAAGGGACTTGTAAAAATGCTCATCTGAAGTGAGCTTTTGCCTTCTCCACAGTCTGTAAACAAACTGCTGGGTGGGGGGAACTGAGGGGGGGACACCAAAATTTCCTGCAGACCACTGGGGTTGGGTTGGAAACACCTTGTGCAACAGGAGCTGCTGTGCTGCAGGTGCTGTAGAATCAGATAAACCTGCATCTTGGTGCCATTCCAAATTAAACTGGTTGGACTTGAAAGCCTGTGTTTTGAGGGTTTGGTGTCTGTAATAGCAATGCTTTCCATGTGAACCCTGGCTGGAAGGGAAGTGATGGAGGCAACACTCAGCTTTCAGGGAGAAAATGCTGCTCTGCTGCTGCTGGAGAGGAGAGGCAGCACTAGATGGGAGCCACTTAAAAAAAATCAACTGGCCATCACAAAGTTTCCCTACATGCTTTAGAGGATCCCCTTGTTCCTTGGAGACAGAACAAGCCATCCCAAATGGTGCTGGGGCTGCCTGCTGGGTGGGGCCAGGCAGTGATGGCACCTCACGCAGCTGAGAACGTGTGGGAGGTGAGGGATGACTCTCGAAGCCCGGGTTGTGAGGTTGGAAATTTGCCTTCTGAATTTTGGGGGCTGTGGAAAGCAACGAAGGAACTTCAGGTGGATAATTTCTGTCTTGAGGGAAGGAGCGAGGAAGACGGGCTCTGTAACTGTTGGGTGTTGGGTTGTCTACATGCCAGGAATATTTAATGGAATTGACAGGCTTCACTTCTGTAGCAAGAGGCAGCCAATGCCACCTCAGCAAGTCCTGGTGGAGAGAAACTGGTTATCAGGAGGGCATTTCCTTGTCTGGTTCTCTCCATGAGCTACCAAGTCACCCAGGATTACTAACTGAAATATGTGCTTCAGGTTGGGATGGATGAATCCAGCTTGCAGCTGGGAGCTTGGTGTCTTGGAAGATTTCAACCCAGATTAAATGATTTTATTGGTTTATACATGATCCAAAGTTGGCCTTCAAGGTTTGCTCACCTAAAGAGTACAAAGCCCCAACCTTCAGCTGAAACACAAACTCCATGTAAGAAATTAAACCATAAATTGTTTCAAGCTCATGAATTTTCCTTTCTTGAGAACAGATTTAGAAAGAGAGAATTTTTGCAGTTGTTTCTCTCAAGTCTTGCTGATTTTTTGTGCAAAAGCACCAACAGGAATGCTCACAAGTCTTTACTAAAGAAAACTTTGCGGAAAAGAGTTGCAAAACACATTTAGTATGCTTCAACCAGCTGGATTTTCTGGCAGCTCCAGCAAAATCTAAACAAGGAAAATGATTGTCTTTTTTTGTTGTGTTTTGCAATATTTTTCTGCCCGAACTGGACAGTACAAAGCACATCCTCTGTGGGAAGGTGTCGCGGGCTGCAGATGAGATAAAGTTCCCTGTGATTATATGGAGTGTTTCTCAACTGAGAGTCAGCACATGTGGAGGTCCGGTCCTTTTAACGCTCACACGCAGGGAAAAGGGAGGAAGTGGAGTCCATTAAGGAGAATAGTAAAACCAGGAGTCAAGCAATGAACGAGGGACCGCTCCGGCAGCGTCATGTGAGCACCTCTCCCTCCCACTCGCTGCAGGAGGCACGGGCCGGTCCTGAGCCCCGGATCGTGTGAGCAAGGGCCTCTTTTGCAATCCTATATGTCTGCTGTACCTTTTCCAGACATGCATCTCTGGTTTTATCGAGCACACGGCTTGCTGTGGTCCTTAAGTTCCCAGCAGCTCTTTCCACTCCCCTTCCCACCCAGAGCTGAGAGAGCTATTACCAGGTAATGATGTGTCAAGCAATAGCGAGGTGGGGGAAATCACTGCAGGAAAATGCTGATGTAGCGGTGGAAGCATCCATGGTTATTTTATTCTCCTTCATGACCTGGTTTTCTACACCCAAAGCCTTTAAGTTGCTGCTGTTTCTCGTTAGGTGAGTAGGTGGCTTTGGGCACTGGCAGAACTGCAGCAGGTCTGAAAGTGTTGTAATGTTTCTCTTGTCCTAAGGTGAATTATGTTTTCAAATCCCCAGACTTGGAAAAAATGCTTTGAAGAAGTGAGCTTTAACTTCTCTTGGGTCTGTACAGTGACAGAAAGAGTCTAATTAACTGTGGGTTTGTGTTTATCGGACTTCTTCCAAAACCGAGTCCAGTACGACTCAAAGCTCAGTCTAACTCTGTGTGACCTGACCTCGCTGGGCTCCAGGCCAGCAATGGGTGACTTCTCCAAGTTCCCTCAGGGAGCTGACTTCAATCTAGCAGAGGTTGGAAGCATCTTAAATCGTGGTGTTGTAGAAAGCTCTGCAGAACCAAACCTGCTCCTGGATGAGCTCCCTGGGAAGTGCTGGACCTCTACAGCCTGGGCTCTGTCTGGGTAAAAGTGATCTGTGATCTAGGGCTGCGCCTTCTCCTAGTCCTGATCTCAGCCTAAACAGAGGGAAGAGCTTGCCCAGCTTCTTGCTCCATCATGAACCATTTTAATGGTTTCTCATATGTTAAATATTTCCTCAGTAAGTGGGAAATTCAGTGCTTCTAGTGAACATGATGTTTAATAAATTACTTTTGAAATTATTCCTGGATAGCAGATCTGCAAATATGCAGAAACTCCTTTTTTTTAACATCAAATGCTCAGACTTGCATTCTGAGATTCCCTGCAAAGACTCAAGCCCAGACTGTAAAATGTAGTTTGAAATTTAATTTCCACCAGTATCAGTGTGGAAGAGATTAAAATGGGGAAGTCCACAAGGAGAAAGATTTTCTTGGTAACAAAACAAACTCCACTGTGAGCTGGTGACAGGTTTTATCAAAAATATTTTAAAAGCTGTCATTTCATATTGTTTCTGCTTTACAAAGTTGGAAATGCTGTAGAAGCTGGAGCCATTTTTAATCTCTTTAGGGAACTAATTTTACAAATCAGCCACTGTAGCTGTGATTACAACAAACTTTACTTTCTGAAAACAGCGGCTGTGGTGAGGAGGAAAAAGCACATTCTTGTTTTGCAAACAATTTTGGTAAGTTCAGTGAAAATAGAGATAAATTACTCTGAATGGACCCAATGGTCTTTGGAAATGCCGACAGTAAAGAAAAATTCTGGCTAAAAATTTTGTTTTAGAAAAAGAAAAAAGCCTGATGCCAAGAATTTAAGCCAGCTGTCATTGTCTTTTGTATCCATAAACAAATGCTTTGGTGTCCCTAACAAATCTCAAATGAGGAAAAGGAGACTGGGAAAAGCGAGGGCTGTCTGTCTGCGGTGCCCAGGCCAGCCAGAGGGTCTGACACAGATTTGGGGCTGTTTCTCTGCAATCCTTGCTGTGGTCAGGGAGCTGCTGAAGGCTCGAAGGCTCTGGTGAGGTCACCTGGGAGAAGTTAAACGATTCCATCAGATCCAGGGAGAGGAGATCCAGCTTGGCCGTGGGTGCTCTGGAGAACCTGCCGTGAGGAGGTGACCAGTGTCCCACCATTCCTGAGCAGCCATTCCAGCTGTTCAAGGGCATTGGATGGGGCTCTGACCAACCTGGTCTAGTAGAAGATGTCCCTGTACATGGCAAGGATCAAGGTGGAACCAGGTAATCCTCAAGGTTCCTCCCCACCCAAACCATTCCATGATTCTCTGATTCCCATTTCCCGTGGCTGTGCTGTGGCACTCACTGGGAGCAGACTGGGCAGGGCGGTGTGTCAGCAGAATTTTTAACAGCTTGTTGGAACTTCTTAGCAGCTGGAAACCAGGAGTGATTTGCTCCTCTATCTCTTTGGTCTCAAATCCTTTATTATTTTATTTTTCCCCATTAAACATTAACCCTGCTTTAAAGCATTCCCTCCTGGAATGTGGGGGACAGTGTCCCCATATATCCTGTTTCCTGCAGTGCTGAGAGCAAAGCCCTGCAGATGTGGATGAGGATTTTGAGTGCATACACAGCTTGCAGATCTTTGTTCTGTCCCATAGATTCTAAAGCCTCAACTGCTGTAATTTTCTACCTCATTGGATTGTCTGGTGCCTGCTAAGTTTGGGGTTTCCCTCTTTCAGACTATTATGGGAAGTGTTTCCCACCTGGCTTCCTGGTAGTGTGATACTTGTAGGAACTATGTAACCCTGAGATCTTTGTTGAAAAACATAGTATTTCAACTAAATCGAGATCTGTGGCTCAAAGATGGTGAGGTAACTGTGGGTGGACAGGCTCTGATCACACCAGCCTTGTCTCCATAGGAATCCAGGGGAAAAAGAAAAGCTGACATCATTTCTAAGTCTTCTGCCTCTGTTTAGCTTCAAGTTGTTGGTGAAGGTTAAACAGAGATGTTCCCCAGATGGTTCATCTTAGCGAGTCTCTCTCCTTTCATTGGTGATCTGTGTCCTTCTCCACTTCCGTGATCAGCTCTGCAGTGGTTAATTGACAGGGGCTGTTGGGTTTGGGTTTTTTAACTGCCTTTATTCCTGTGACTCCACCTGGATTCAGGGAACTGCTGACCATACCTGTTAGAATGGCACAGACCAAGTTATTCCTGAGTGCAGGGTCTGTCAGCTGTAAACAACTTCCATATGTTGCACACTGATGTAAACAGACTCTCCCCTTCTCTTTGGAGTCAAACCCAAGGGCGGGAGACCATGAGGTGCTCAGCTGCACTTCACTCACAGCGGGACAGGTCTGCAAGAGATGCTGTGTCCCAGTCACTTGGGTAGGATCCTGCATGGATCCTGTCCTGCTCATCCCTGGGCACAGAAACCCTGGGCAGCTCTGCCCTACCGAGGCTCAGAGTTGATAAAACATCTGCCTTTGCACTGAGGAGACGCCGCGGACACGGGCGACTGTCACCGAGCTTAAAGATCGAGGCTGGGCACAGCACGGGCTGGAATGAAAAACCTCCCAGGGTAATTAATCCAGTCCTATTACTCCAGCTTTCGGCTTTGTTGTGTTTTTTCTAAAGCTGGCCTGCAAAACCCAGGTCTCAATTAATACTATTATCCTGGGGATGACATTTCCTCAGTCTGTCGTCGGTTATTTTTTAATTCTCTAATTTGTTCTAATCTGCACATTGCCTGCACATCAAGTCAGCCATGAAGACGCTGCATTTCCAGGTTCCTTCCTCTCCATCCTCCCAAAGAAATTAAAGCAAGGAGGCTGCGGGACCACAAGTGCAGGAAATAGAATTAGGGAACATATTAATTGGGGCATCAAGTAGGATTTTGTTCCAGGCGGTTTCCTTCCGTGAGCCGCTTTGATGCTTCCCCTTCGCAGCTCTGTTTCTCATTAAAAGTATCCCTTAATGGCAAATGTTGTTTATGCATGTTGCAATTATGTCATGCTGTAACCCCTGTGCTGGCAGGCCGGGCTGATTGGCGGCGAGGAGGAGGAGGAGGTCAGTTGTGGGGAGGAAGAGGGGGAGGGCGTGGGGTGGGGAGGTAAACAACAGACAAATAGTTTCAGCTTTGTGGTTGAAGGATGACTGCTCCAAACCCCCCGGTGTTGTCCAGCCAGGCCGGACCCTGCGTGAGAGTCAGGGCTTGAGTCTGCTCCCTCAGTGGGGGTTTGGGCTTTCTGCTCTTTGCTGGCCTTGGGGTTTGCGACGCTGCCAGCAGAAAGGGCTGGGTAATAGCAAAGCTCTGCTTTGCAAAGTGAGACCTGGGCTCCCTTTTGCTGCTTTAGCTCTTGTTTGATTTAAGAGAAGTAGGATTTCGGGTTGCTTAGTGGGTTTTTTGGGGTCTCTTCACTGTCGAGGTTTTCTCTGTTCTCCATGGCTCTCATGCCATGGCTGAAAACGTTCCATGGGGATCTTCTTCAGGGCACCAAGATTTGCTCTGATCTCCTCAGACCCAGATCCTCGAGCGAGACTGCTCGTGGGTGACTCTTGCCAGCACTAATTCAAGGCTGTGAGAATAGCTCATTTGTGGGAGGGTATTTGTTTTTCCATCCAGGCAGCCAAAACATGAAGCTTCCCCTCTCCCTTCACTCGCACACCGGGAGTGCAGGGGGTTCGTTCTGCCCTTGACCTCCGGGCTTGTGTGATCAGCTCAAGGCAAAACCTGATGGTGGACTTCACTTTTTTTCTCGCATTTTTTAATCACTCCTACTGCAAAATGGGTTTGCCCCTGTGTCTAGATCTCAACAACAAACAATTAACAGCCATAATGAAAGAAAACAGCTTGTGTGTGCGGGGAGAGCAAGCCAAGCCGTGTCCATGCCCAAGCAAGTTCGGGAGCCAATACAAATACCACTAGCGTGTTTTGGAAACTCTTGGCCTCTCTTCATTTTGGGAACCAACACACAGCAACTGAAGCTGATGGCGAAAGCAGTGAGCAAAAACCTCAAAGCTGTAAAAACCAGAATGTAAAACAAATCTAAGAGGGGGAAGAAAAAAATACCTCCCTCCTTCCTTCCTAGCTAATATCCTACCTAAAGTGACTGGAGCCTGAGCAGGCAAACAGGCCAGGGAAACCACAGGAGCTGGTGAATGAGGGGAAGCAGACAAGTGTAGGAGTCACAGAGGAGAAGTCACTCGGTGCCTAGAGCCAGAGCTGCTGTGAAATGACTCATTTTCACTTTGCATGTATGATATTTGCATGCAAAACACATTCTGCGAACCGTCACATGGGGATTCTGCTCATGGGTTTTGATCCGGGATGAAATTTCACCCTTTCCTCCAGCAAAGTCGTTTATCTTTCTTTCAGGGAGAAGGGAGGAAGTGGGAGGGAACTGCAGGGAGAAAAAAATTGTCCTTTAGGCATAAAATTCAGGGATTTATCCCTCAAAAAGGTCACTCAGCTGCTTCCTAACATGGGGACAGAAGTGGGAAATGCTGGTGGGAGCACAAGGTCAGGGCAGAGGTGGTTCTTGACTCTGCTGCTTCCACCCACTGCTGGCTTGAGCTGGAGTGGTCCCAGTGCAGTCCTTGGCTAGGAACTGGGAGCCTTTGTACTACTTTGACTTAAATCATTATTCAGCTAGAATTCTCCTCTGGAATGAAGTAAAACTCCAGCATTAGACTTGTGGAGTGTTCTGGTAGTCTGGAGAGGTCTAGGGATGTCCTCTGACCAGGGCAGAAGAGCTACTTGGCCTTTGATCTGTTCCCTGTGAGAGGTTTCTGGTGTTTTCAGGATGTTTTCTGGTGTATCCCTCAGCAAAGGGACGGGGATCCTCAGTTATGAACAGGTGTAATAATACTGATAACGCCAGCACGTGTGCTGGGCGGGGTGGATGTTGGCTCTCAGGGTCGGGCTGACAAGCACAGGGAATGCTGGTTTAGGAATGACCAAAGAGGTTCATAGCTTAACAAATAGTAAACCTGCTCCTGCAATAAGTCTTGGTGCTTTTCCTGGGGCTTTCATTGCTTTGGGGCTTGGACTGATCTCGGTGTCCCTGTAGGAACAAGTTCATGGCAAGGTGTATCAGCCTTCACTCCTTCCCTACCGAAGGGATGGAGTTTCCCAAGACTAGGATTGCATTCATGCAGTCTCTCAACATTCTCCTGCCACTTCTTCTGTGCCAGTGCCTGTTTCCAAAGCCTTACAATGCCCTGTGTGGCCTTGCAGGAAAGGCAAACCTATGGTGCCTCGCTGGTACAAGCGAGTGAGCTGAGTCTGTCAGCAGCTGCTCTTTGCCCTTCCAGGGCTTCCTAAGCCAAAGGAGTAAATCCAGAGGTTGGAATCCTGATGGCAGAGGTGTGCCATTTCCACCAGCCCTCTGTCTGGGGAGTTGGTGGCCTTTTAACTTTATTTAGGATCTTACCCACACAGGAGTTCCTCTGGCGAAGCTCCGCTGCGGTCTCTGGTGCTTATGAGCGAGACCCTGCTGTTCTTGGTGTGGCAGACTGGGAGAGGCACGGGGTGAGTGCAGGCAGGTGCCACCCTGGGCGTTGGGTTACAGAGCTGTGCTCTTGGGAGCCTTTTCCCTCTGGATGATGGCACCAGGTGCTGCACTCTGGGAGCCTGAGGGCTGTGTCAGTCACAGCTGCTCAGGTGGCTGCACAGGGGGCCATGCCAGAGCAGGTGGTGGCACTAACAGGAGATTTTGGGGTTTGGTTTCCAAGGTAGTGATTGAAGTGGAAGGCTCACCCACTTGAGCCCGATCCTGTGCATCAGATCATGAGAGGGTGGGTAAGGATCTGCCTTGCATTTGCTGCCTGCGTTCAGACCCTTGCTCTGTGTGAAATAACATCTCTCTGGAGTGTATCACAGAATTAAATCTGTCCAGTTGCTCTTAGGCTGTACCTGGAATTTATGTTGTGCACAGACCCAAACCTGAGCTCACATAAAACTCGCCATGTTCTGAGCATGGGCTGCTCTCCAAAACTGAGGGTGATGAGCTTTGGGCACCCCAGCAAAGGAAAAAACCTGGGGACAAGCCTTCCCCTTTGCCTGAGCTCAGTAGTGTGCTTAGGGAGGGGGCTGTGCCCGGGCTGGGGACCACCAGTGCATGTCCAGGCTGCAGAGGTGGCACGGAGGTTGCTGGTGTTTTCTAGTGCCATAACCCAGCACAGCTGTAGTGGGGTGCCCAAACATCTGAAACAACATGGCAGCAGATCACTGCAGTAGTCAAAAAGGCTTTGAAAGGACCTATTTTAGTGCCAAGGTGGAGGAAGGACATCCCAGAACAAGCACAGCTCATAAACAGAGGCAGAACAGCTGCCTCTGGCATCATTCTCTGAGCCCGTGATTTTTACAAGGACTTCCAGCATTTCCCGGCTGTTGGAGGTGCTGGATCCTGAGTTGGAGGGCTGTGTGGGCAAAGGAGTGAGGCTGCAATGCAGCTCTCCTCTAAAGACACAGTTTTCTCAGAAGCCTAAGCGAGGATGGAGGAGGCATCATCAGGTAACCAACCTTAAATGAAGGCTATTTTGCTGGAAATGTTTATACATCATTTCTGAAAAATACACAAAGCACTGATAGCGTAGCACAGAGTTCAGTTTGTGCAATCAGGAGTGTGTGTGAGTAGGTGTCTGTGTTTGTTTATGAGATTCATCCTTCCCTCAAAGTAAGTTTTCGAAAACAGTTGCTGACAGGTGAATTTTTGCTTTAGAATTTCCTAGAATATCCCAATCCATCTGCACCAAGTGACTGGGAATAGCAGTGATAAGCCCCAGCCCTGGTGTCTGTCTGCCTGGGTTTCCTGCCAGAATGACACAGGCAGATGTGCTGGGGTGTGTGGATCATAAATCCAACTAAGCAGCTCTGGATGCAGGCATGGGTTGGCACTGCAGCATGATCTGGGTCTGGCATGTGCCAAAGGCTGGGTCTGCTTGGTGGCACTGTGGGATTTCCAGATCTCTGGGTGTCCACTTAGAGCTGCTGCACAAACCAATATCCAGGTACCTTTGTTTTCTGAGGCTGATTTTCATCTCTGGCCAAAAGAGGACAAGTGGGGACATCTACGGTGTGGTGACCTTAATTCAACTCCCAACCCATGGCTGGAGGAATACCAGAAAGGCTAGGGCAAAGTCCCTTGTTTGGTAGTAGAAATTTAATCAGATGACCCCAGAAGCCCCTGCTCAGAGATTTTTGGGTTGTCCGTTTTGTTGTGTCATAACACCAGGGAGACAGGCTGAACGTGCTGCTGTTGGCTCATGCTCAGGGTGCTCGTGAGGAGATAACACCAACACTGCGCCGCTCTGCATCCATGCCAGCTCCTTGGTCTGGGATGTAAAACTAACATGATTCAAAGATTGGGAAAGCAAATTGGTCTGGAATTAACCTTGTTGCAATCTGACTTTTCTCAGCACGCCATGCAATTTTCTGTGTTTTTCTTTCTAAGCTCTTCTTTTCTCCGCTGAACCTCCATTGCCCCCACTTAGATACACAGAGCAACGCTGCTTGTTGTATGTGCCCTCAAAACCACATGCGTGCCCATGTTCTGCTCACAGACACCAAACCTCACTGTCCCTGCGGTGCTGGAAATCTCTTCAGATGAAAGATTTTCACATGAAAATGCCTCTGTAATTTAGCCTGCTTATGGAAAAAAGAGTGGAAACGCCTCAAGTCAACAACAGCTCACAACCTGGGTGGCCAAGGGGTAGCAGGTGGGGTGCTATGGTAAAACAAAGCCCAGCTTAATTACAGGAACCTCTGTCAGAGAGGATTTCTTTTTTCTCACACGCACGTACATCCATGTGTGCGTTTATCTCCTGCAAGCACAGCAGGGTTTGCTCGAACACTCGATTCACTCATTGCCACAGACCCTTCTGCTGACTCAGTCCTGAATCCTGGTGTGAGCAATGCCAAATTGCACTTGGGTGTTGCTTTCGATTTGCTCGCTGCTGAGTATTGAAAAAAATTCGATATTAAGGCACTTTTCTAGCAGAGAGCTGAGAACCTCTGAGCCCCAGCCTTGGATCTCCTGCTGTGATTGCTCTGGGTGCACCTGCTTGGGCAGGGGAGGCACCTGGGTGAACATTCTCTGTGAGAGCCTCCTCAGCCGAGCAGGAGCAGCACAACTGAGTCAACAGCATCATCCAAATTCCAGAGTGTGGGCGGAAGGAAAGAATCGCCCTTTGTTGCCGAACCCCAAATCCCGGAGCTTTCTTTGCCACATAATTTGCCGGCATCAGCAGATTCTGGGTGTTTTACTGCCAGCAGCCGCACTGAACTTCCTTGAAGTTGCAACATCAGGAGGGTTAATTATGTACAAAGTGCTGGCCAGTGCCGAGGTCTGGCACGCAGGGATCCAGCTGTGCTGCAGAGATGATCCAGAGGTGATTGTCGTGGCCAGGGTTTGCGTGTTCCTGGGGCTTGGGGGCCGGTTGTGTTCCTGGGTCGGGGAAGGCAGGGCAGAGGCAGGCTCTGGAAGAAGCTTCCCTTTCGATGAAGGGTTCTGGTTCAGAGGGAATCACGTTGCCTGTGGAGGGTTAGCATTCCTAGGAATGGAGCTGCAGCCCTTCTGTGTTTAATCTGGTTCCTTCTCAGCCCTTCCTGGGGTTGCAAATGCCATTTTCAGCCATTACAGAACTATACTTTACAAATATAAGAAAGGAGTCTTGGGAAAGAGTGAAATATGTTAATTTTGGGGCTTGTTTTTCTGGTGAGTGCCTGGTGGCTTTACAGCTGAAGGACTTTAGTGTCGCTGCAGAACTGGTGAGTTGAGTTCAGCTGAGGTGTGTGGACCTTTTTCCATAAGGCTTGGAGTGAAGCTGGTGTTGAGGAGATCCTCCCTCCAGACTCCTCCATCCGTGTGCCGGGTCCTCCAGAGAGGCAAAGAGTTTATTCTGCTCTTTCCAAACACCCAGCAGCACTGCCAAACCTCCATCCTCCCCCTCCCAGCAGCGCTTCAAACACGGTTTGTGGATTTCCCAATATTTGTAACCTCGTCAGTCAGGGCTTATCTCCCTGCTACATGAAAGGACAGAAAGCACACATGGGCCTTATCGGGGAGCCAACAGCACCAGAAGCGAAGACATGGGAAGTGTTCTGTCAACAATTCAAACAGTGCAATTAAAATGTGGATCGATTCCTTTTTCACTTGCACTGGCGTCTCATCTTTGGCTGCCAAAGCTGTGCTTGACACCAGGCTTAGCCAAGATGGTGGTGCAGGTTCTTAAAGCATTAAATGTTCCTCTTTTCTCCTTTGCCTGGCATCTGGTAACTCCCAGCCCAGTTCAGCCACTTCATTGTAGAATGGTTTTGGTTGGAAAAAACCTTTAAACTCATCCAGTCCCACCCCCTGCCATGGGCAGGGACACCTTCCACTGTCCCAGGTTGCTCCAAGCCCCGTCCAGCCCGGCCTTAGATGCTTCCAGAGATCCAGGGGCAGCCACAGCTTCCCTGGGAAATCCATCCCAGCCCCTCACCACCCTCACAGGGAGGAATTTCTCCCCAATATCCCATCTAACCCTGCCCTCGGCAGTGGGAAGCCAATGTGCAAACTGTCCTTGATACTTTCAGTTTAAGGTCCTTTGCCCTAATGTTGCAAATGTTGTTCCCCTTTGCCCAGTGCAGGGCACTGCAATGTCCCCACTTTGTATTTTAATACGATTTTTAGTTAATTATGGCACAATTCAGTTACAACAGCAGCAGACTGGCAGATGCCTTAAATGCTTGGCTGTCCTTTGTCTGCCCTAGGTCAGATGTCAGAGCTGCCAAATGTCAGCATTGCCAGACGGGAGAGGAAGGGACTTAAATACAATTTAAAGCAACTTTTTCCCCCCTTTTCTGGAAAATGGACCATTTTCCTTTATGCTACAACATTATCGGAGTCCTCCAGCTCCCATTTTCCTGTTAGAAATACCTGACAAGTGAAAGCACAGTTGTTTGCACTGCTGGTGGGTGATTTTTTTAAACAGTAGTAGAGTTTGACTTGATTTTTGGCTTAGAAGTGCAGTGCAACCGTCTTGTGTCTTCCTCACTCCGAAGTGAATGGCTGTTTAATCTCCATCCCATGGAAAAAAAAATAGTCAGGACATGCTCGTCCCCTGAGATGGGCTTTATAATTGCTCTAGCTTGACACTCCAACTTAGTGTCCTCATGGCCACTGATTGATTTCAATTAACATTCCCATGCTCCAGGCACTATAAATAACCCTTGTCGGGCCGGCTGCTTCCCCACTGCCAGCTCAACCTTCCTCCTTTAGCTGCTGCTGCTGCTGCTCATCTTGCTTCTTGGCTTGGCCTCAGGCTCAGTCTATAATTCTTTCCAAACTTCCCTGTATAAAATAATCATGTACATGAAGTAAAACAGGAGTCTCATATACACACTTAATAACTCTTGTGTACTGTATGAGTGGGAATTCCACTTCATAACCCCCAGAGCTTTCAAATGGTTCTCATTTTCGGCAGCATTCCTCCTGCGAGATCTAAAACTTCCCATTTTATCCCAGGCCGTTTCTTTCCCTTTCAACCCTTGGATTTCTCTGCTGGATTTCGGGGGACAGGCGGCTTTGTTGTCCCTTGGGGTTGTGGTTTCAGCAGGGAGCTGATAGCCCTGCTCCTGAGCTCCTAGCCAAATGTCAGGGTTCTCTTCCCAACGCCACATTTTCCAAATTAAAGCTTGGGCTTGCTCGCAATCCAGAGCAAAAGGCTCTGAGGTTTAGACTAAACTGATAAGATAAGCTCACAGGGACCCAGAGCTAATGTTCTACATGTGTTCCTCTGTCTGCCTACCTGTTATCTCATTCCCGGTGAAAAACAGGAGAAAGAATATCGGGGATATTTAGGCTCTTGGTGGATGTGACAGCTAGATAACATCTGTATATAGATACAGATCTACAGATATGGATACATGGATGCAGGAGCACCAGTGACAGATAAGAGGCAGCAACCTGCACCGCTCTGCGGCCAGGAGGGACAGCTGCATCAAAGAGTGCAACTCTGGAGGGTTTCAGTTTGGGGGTGTGCTGTTTAGATGACGTTTCAAAAGCCAAAGCAAAATAGACACCTCTTTGATAAAATGCACGTGTGCTTCCCTCTTTCCCTGCCAGCTGGAGATGGGCTTGGAGTTTCCCAATCTCAAAGCAAAAAATATTAATTTATGATTTGCCTCTATTGCGTCTGGCGTTTTTTCTTCTTTTTTTCCACCCGGCAACACATCCAGTGGAAGATCTCCAAACACCCTGATCTATTGGCATTTTGAATTTGGAAGATGTGTGGTGATTTGGGGATTACTCCACAAATATGGGAGTAGTAAAAGGGATGATAGGCGTTGTCCTCAGAACCTCTGGCTTCAAAAATTCGTGATCCCTGTAGAAATACAGTGTTGTAATGGAAATACAGTGATATAATGGAAATACAGTGGTGTACTAGAAATAGAGTGATACAATAGTGATATAATAGAAATATAGTGATATAATAAAATCAAAGGCAGGCACTCCTCCAGGCTAGCAGAGTCAGAAGTGCAGGAACAGTGCGAGCGGAGAAGCTCTGGGAGCAGGGAAGGCTCATGTGGACAAGGGGTCACAGTCGGAGCCCTGTGGCTGCTGGATGTGCCCCTGTGCCCAGCTCAGCACAGGTGACCTGCCCTCCTGGCAAAGCCCCTTTGCCGTGCTGGCAGCCCCCTTTGCCCTCCTGGCAAAGCCCCTTTGCCGTGCTGGCTGCCGGGACCCGACTCTGCCCTCGGGTGCCGCGGCTCCGGCTGCGTGCGGAGCCCGTGTGCTCCGTGCGTGTCGTGCAGCGGCTGCTCACCCTGTTAATTAAAACAGTGTTTTCAGTGGTACATTCTTGGGCTTTTTTCTTTTTCCCCTCCCCTTTTTCCACATTTGGAGCCTGGCCTCGGCCCCTCTGTGTGCCCCCGGCTTTATTTGGTGAGCTCTGTGTCAGCGCTGTATCTCCATGATGGGCAGCATGAGCCAAAGGAAAGGATCATGGAATTGCAGGAGTGTTGAGTGGCTGGACCTGAAGCATGGAACCTCTAGTTCAGTGCTCAGCAGAGGTGGATAATGATATTCCTTGTTCTGCTGCCCACGTTTTTTGAACAAACCCTTTGCCCTGTGTGTGATGAGAGGATGCTGCCAGCTCAGGTCCATCCCAGTGCCCGCTGCAGAGCTGGGCCCAGGTGCTGAGCTTTGCCTGCTGCATTTCCATCTGAATCCCTGGACCAGGTCTCAGTGCTGGCAGCTGAATTTCCCCCTTGCTGCTGGGACCACCTGCCTGCTTTATTTCTGTCGGGTTTGTGGTGTCAGTGCAACTCATTTATGAAGAGCAAGGTGCTGCTTCATGTTCTTAATTGGTGTTCATTTTCCTACCCATTTTTTGAGAAAGAGTTTGTGGCGCTGCCTTCAGCTTTGGGTTTGTACCTGGTGTTGGGCAGCAGCAATCAAAAATTATAAATCTGTTTAAAATAATTCAATATATTGGCAATTAAAAAAATGTTTGAGCAATGATTAATTTGGGATGAACATTAAAAACACCAAAGAGGAGTAAATTTTCTCTTGTGCCTGATACAGTGGCAATATTGATAATATTTTAATGCCATTTAATGATATTCAAGGAAAAGAATATGAAGAGGGAGTCTTTTCAAACAGAGATTTTACTTTTGGAAATGTTGAAATTTGCCAATTTGCTGGGTTGGGATTTAGCAGAAAATAAGAATAACAACCCCCTAGGTCAGCAATATCAACATGCATTTGTGATACATTGTCATCCTGGAAGATTTTTCTTTTTCCATAAAAAAACAGTGCAGGAAAAAAATCCACATAGGTCTAATCACACGATCTCGCAAAGCTATTAGTGGCCATGCTTATAGATAAACAAGAAACAAAACATCCTGAGAGCAGTGGGAGAAATAAATAGATTTTCTGGAAGGGAGAGTGAGTGTGAGAGCGAGGGGAGTAATGGGGCAGATGTGTGCGAGTTCGAAAACTGGTTTTTGCATTACAGGATGTCATTTATTTAGTTTGAAAAAACATGTTTTTACGGTGTTACTGTGTGCCTTTCGGAGTTCTCATGCGCTGGAAGCCAGCTCTGACTTCTGTGTCAATGGGCACTTGGGGACTCCGAGCCCTGAGTTATTTGACTGTCAAATGCTGTTACTAACCCAATGGAAATCACTCCCCCCACTCCCCCCCAAATTAATTTGTTTTACTCCAAGATGCCCAGAGCAATCATTTATATTATAAAGCTGCAAGTGGCAGGAGGACATCTAAAAATAGCACATTCCAAAAGCTCAGATACAGACACTGGAGGAGAGGTTTTTCCCATATTCATATTCTGCATTGTTATTTAATCTGAAAAAAACCAAAAAGGTCAAATATGGGAAGTCACGTGGTGTACAGCTGTACAGACCATGATCTTGTCATTTGTGTCAGGTTAATTGATCACAAAGAGAGATTGGGCCGGATCTTGCCAGGTTCTGTAAATTGCTGTGTTGGGCCAAAGTTGTACCAGGCAAACTGCTCTTAAATCCCAGACTGGTTTGGGTGGGAAGGGACCTGGAAGAGAATTCCAGTGCCACCCCTGCCATGGGCAAGGACACCTCCCACTGCCCCAGGCTGCTCCCAGCCCCAATGTCCAGCCTGGCCTTGGGCACTGCCAGGGATCCAGGGGCAGCCACAGCTGCTCTGGGCACCCTGGGCCAGGGCCTGCCCACCCTCCCAGGGAACAATTCCTTCCCAGTATGTCATCTAAATTTCCCCTCTTTCAGTTTAGAACCATTTCCTCTTGTGCTGTCACTGCAGGCCCTTGTCCAAAGCCCCTCTCCAGCTCTCTTGGAGCCCGTTTAGGTGATGGAAGGGGCTCTAAAGCTGCTATATTGGGATATTGGTATTTTATCTGTGAAAATGCACAAGTTGCTCACGCACCAGCTTGGGCTGAGTTCTCTGGGCCCACAGAAACATCTGTGCTGTGGGAATGTCTGTATCCAGCAGATCACTCTGGGCTCCCTCTCTCTCCAGGTGAGCTGGCCGTGCTCAGGGTGCCGTGGGCTGCAGCCTCCCGCAGGTGTCTGTCCCAGAGCCGATGGGCTGATCTGCTCCGGCCCTTCTTGCTCTGACTGCAAAGAGAAAACTGCCCGTCTGTGCTCTTGGCATCTTCCAGGGCAGGAACACCCCTCCGTGGTTGTCCACAGCAGGCTGGGATGGGTTTGTTTCTAAAGGTTCCGAGTCCTGGCATGTCTGCTGGGGTCTGGGGTGGGATGAGCTTTTACTTAAACTGAAACTTGGCCCCAGACCTCTGTTTCTGGTTGGCTTGAGGACTTGTCCCCAGTTCACTGGGATCTCTTCCCAAGCTTTTAGGAAACGTGGCCCAAGCAGATTATGAGGAGGTGTGGAGATGTGTCTAATTCCTGACCCACCTGCCTTGGCTTTCCTTACGTGAATGATTTCTGTTACAAAAATCTAATTAAATAGTTGAGCCTCTTCTACCACCTGGAAATCTCATTTGTAAGGGAAAGAATTTGACCTTTTGTCTCTCATTCTGGACTTCAGCATCCCAAGTCCTCCTTGGCCAAGCTTTGTTATGGCCATATAAAGCAGTACCAAAGGCTGGCCAGACATCACTCCCTTCATGCCACACTTCGTTTATAAGCCTGGATTATGCTTTTGTCCAGGACAGCTTGCCTTACCCTAAAATCCTGGCAGTCTAGAGGAGAGGGAAATCAGATTAAGTGTTCTTGATAGCAGAGGAGCCAAGAGCCAGTGCGAGGAGCGGCTTCCGCTCGCAGCAGCCGCCGCTGCCAATCTGGCAGCTGGACATGAGCATCCTGAGGTGGCCTGGCCTCGTGTGATCTCATCCCCCTCCAACTGCTCCAGCACGTGTTTGGGAGGCTGGGCTGACACTGAGAGCTGGGAACCCCTGCAAAAGGAGAGGTCATGGAGGAAATGTTTAACAAATGTTCAGCTGTAGCAGCAAGGCTGCTGTAAAAATCTCAGGTTTAGGGCTGTCGCTCACCTGCTTTGAGCTATGTGTGACTTTTGGGGAGTTAAATGCTGTCTGTGGAGCAGAGCAGCTGGGAATATCCACTGGGTAGGGTCAGGTGCTTTCCCTACAAGGGTGCAGCATGCAGGGTTCTGTGGCCTTGCCTGCGGTTGTGAAAGAGCCACTGCTTGGGCAGACCAGATTCACAGAATCACAGAATATCCTGAGCTGGAAGGGACCCACAAGGATCATCAAGTCCAACCCTGACAGGACACCCCAACAATCCCACCATGTGCCTGAGAGTTGTCCAGACTCTTCTTGAGCCCTGGCAGCCTTGGGGCCATGACCACTTCCCCAGATTGAGCTGCCGAGGCTGCGCTTGGTGATCTCCAGTGGAGGAGTCCCAGAGGTGGTGGAGGGGGTCTTGCCTGGCCAGTGTGGTGCAGCTGAGACCTGGCTGCCAGGATCAGGTTGAGAGCCTGGGGTCAGTTTGAGAGCAGTGCAGGGAAATGCTGAGCATTTTAAAGAAATCCTCTTCTTGGCATCTCTTGATGCCAGCATGAGTCACATCCCTCATTCCAGGCGAGGGATCTGCAGCAGAAGGAAGGAAAGAAGGGAATTTTGCAGTAGATAGGAAATAGAATAGGGAGAATAAGGACGTGGAGGGTTGGAGTGGGAAGGGGAGACCATCCCACCACTGCCACCCTTTGTGCAGTGTCCACCCTGCTGCCCCAAAGGGAGGAAGGAGTGATTCAGCCAGACTCCACTGTGCTGCCCGAGCTCTCTGGGCTTGGCACAGGGTGAACCACTTGGTTTCTTATGTCAGGGACTTTCCTTTGACTGAACCTTGGAGAAATGGTTTGTACAGGTTACTGGACCATTCTGACCTTTTGCCTGCTTTATCAAAGGCCAGAGAAAACATCCCGGAGTTTATTTTATGCGGGGCCAGAGACTGACTGGCCATGCATGGTCATGGGTTTGTAAAAGCCGAAGTCCCAGCTGAAACCATGAATTAATTTTGACAGCTCAGGTACATATTGCTCTTCTCATTCAATAGCCAGTTCAGTCACTTTGCCACTTCCATCAGTGGCAAAGGGAGGCTTTGAGTTTGGGAAGCCCTGATGCTGTGACTGAGCACAAAGCACTGGGGCATGGCACCTCCACCCTGTTGTGGCAGGACAGGGCCAGGCTGTGGAGCAGATCTAGGAAGGCTTTGCACGATTGGTCACATGGATTCAAGCTGCAGAACACAGAAAAATTGCATTGATAAATTTTAATTCATAAAGCCTTTCTAATATGTTGTTCTCTGTGGCGCGGGGAAAGATTTCTTGTGAGCTTTGGATGCCTTGGTTGTACCTCTCCTGCACTCTGTTCTCCCACTGTCAAGACTCAGTGCAAAAAACTCTGCTGATTCCATTCTTCCTTTTTTGGTTGATCTTCAAATGGTAATTTTAACAGTGCACAAAGTTCTCCCGTTTCCCTTTGTATTTCCCTGAAGTTTTATGACCATTGCAAGCATGTAGAACACTCAGCAGGCAGAGTCATTGCTATGACTCAGACCCTGCTCCTTGCATAGTTCATTTTCTCGTTCCCAGCTTCTCCCCAGGTATTCATTGGTAGCTGTGAGCTGTCTCATCAGTCCCAGTTGATGATAATTTAAAATCCTTTTGCTGTATCTCGTCATCCTTCCATGTTCCTGGAGGTGATCATCATACTTCCCTGGCAGGCTTTTCCCGTTCTTCAGGAGTTTCCCCAACTGTGTCACCCATCTCTCCTCCAAATCCAAAGGCTGAAAACAGGGACCATTTCTTCATTTACTGGCTGATGCGTCCTTAATTTCCCAGGCTGGCCAGGGAACATGACCAGTCGCATCAAGTGTTTTGTTATCACAGGCCATGTGTTCTTCCCTTTTTATGGGATAACGGTAGTAAATATCCCAAAGTTTCACTTTAATTCTCTCCTAGATGGGAGGATTTCGTGGCTGATCATCTGAGATGAGTTACCGGGAGTGTTTTGTACTGGGGTGTGCTGCGGATGTGGCTGGCAGTGGCTTGATGAGTGTCTCAGCGATGGAGACACAGACAGCACCATCATTTCTGCCTGTGATTGTGGTGGTGGGTTTGTTCTTGTGCTTGTTGTGCCTTTGGCTGCTTGTTTGTTGTGGCCACTGTGTTTTCATGTTCTGATTCTGGGTTATCATGTAGCTGTGGAGACCCCCACTGCGCTCTGCATGCCGTTGTTGTGGCTTCCTGCTAACCAGTGTTTGTTGTGGGGGATAATATGTGGTGATGTTTTTCGGCTTGTTCCTTTGCTCTGGCTGCTTGATGTTTGCATTGTAGCCATAGATTTCCGTGGTAGAATGAAGAACAAACAAGCTTTCCCTTTCTAGTCATTTGTGAAACTCAAACATGATCTGGTTCAGCACGACCACGAATACTTGGAGATCAAACCGAGTAAATTGAAAGTGTCCCACAACACAGAAATTCCCTCCTTCCGCCTTTCCCTGTTGTCTCTCCACAACCAGATTCCTGCTGCCAATTCCAAACAGAAGGGAGGTTTGCCCACTGCTAAGAGGGCTGCTTGTGCTGCCACTTAGTGGGGTGGGACAGTGGTGATGGACCAGTACCTGAGCAGAACCTTACGTTTGGTAGTAGAAGTTTAGTAGGCTCTAAAATGTGAATTCATGTGTTAGTCAGCCTTATGACTCCATAAATCCATTCTTTTTATCATAAAAGAATAAGGTCTGTGTCCTTGGAAATGGAGAGGAGCGGTGGGGGCAGTGGTAGATGTTTACATCAAACTTTTTCATGCAGAGGAAAAATGTGGTTTTCGAAAGGCTCCGTTTTGGTGATTTGCTTATGAGCTCCATTCTGCTCCTCTTGTTTCCCCCATGGCTCCTGTGCCAAACGTTTCCCTTTACCTGTACAGATTAAATCAGGGGGGATCAGGGTTTTATGAACCCAGCGTTTTTCCCTAAAGATAAACCCACTGGATAATCAGGGTGGGAAAACCTAGCTGCGAGGTACTTAAAATGAGACATTTGAAAGCTCCTTGTGAAACCTTTTCCCTGAGTCTTTTCTTCCTATAAGAGTCAGAAAGCCCCCCTTTCCCTGCCCCAGCCATGATCAACAACACTGAAACTCAGTTGTAATCAGCCCTAATAGGAGCAGAAAAGCCAAGTGCCACGCGTTGTTATGCCTCAGCCCCTGTAGTGCCGGTATCCGGAACCTCACTTGTGCTGGGATAACAGTAAACAGATGTCAGGGCAGCAGTTGCAATACTGAGTTACCCTTTAAAAATCCAGCTTGCCCCATGGATTTTTTGCAGTTCTTGTTAAGGCCCCCTCTTACTGAATGCTTTTTCTTCCTCTCTCTTTCCTTCTCCGTTTCTGCAGGGTTATTTTATTTTCTGCAGGATCAGCTCCCTTGGCTGATTCACCGTGTGGCTCCATAAATAGTTGGATTGGCATAATTGAGGGGTGAACTGGATTTGGGAGTGAGTGGCTGGTGATTGAGGAAGGAGGGGGAGTGTGATGGGATAAGCTGGGCTTACCACCGAGAGAAATGTTTGTGGAACCACGGCTTTTCCACAAGGAGCCACAAGTCTACTGGAGAAGCGGAGAAATGCTCCAACCACTGGAGGAGTGAAACTCTGTTCCCTGGGCCAGATGCTGATATCATTGCTCCGAGAGTTTTGGCTCTGGCCCCAGCCTTGTGCAGACGTGTGTACCCGTCCCTCAACACACCGAGCTCTTCAGTGGGATTGGAGACAGCATTCTGTAGGGTGACGCTGCTCTAAATATCTTTGACATCAAGGCAAAGAGCTCCATTGGCTGCTGTGGTGCTGAGTTGGGTCTAAAAGTCATGTTAAATACCTGCCTAAAGTGTTACAGAGTTGGGATGTTAGACCAAACCCAAATCTGGTGATTTTCAGGAGAAAGAACCATTTTGTCCGTGGTGGGGTCACTCAGATGTTTGCTCTGTTGAATGCTCCAACAGAAAAGAGAGGGAGAAAAAGAGAGGAGAAACCAGGGGTGGAAACACAGATTTTAGACTGTTTTCAACTGGTTGTGAGGGAGCACCTCGAGGATTGGGTTTCCCATAACATCCAGCCCAGGGTGTCCTTAGGCAGCTGCCCTGGCCTTGCTCCCTGCATTCCCACTGCTCCCCTCATGCTGTTCTTGCTGCCACAGAGCGAGCAGAATAAATTATAGACTCACAGAATGGTTTGAGTTGGAATGGACCTTCAAAGATCTTCTTGTTCCAATCTCCCTGCCATGAGCAGGATGCCTTCCACTAAATCAGGTTCTTCAGAGCCCCGTCCAGTTTTGAGTGCTTCCAGGGATGGGGCATCTGCCAGCTCTCTGGGCAGCCTGGATCAGCTGAAGCTGGGAAAAATGAGCCCAGCGGTGAAGAAGAGAAGTTTTCTTTGCCGTTCTGATCCATTCTGGACCTTCATCAGTGCCAGATCTGATCCTGAAGGGAGCAAGGGATTATAGGCAGAGCAGCGGGAAGGTGAGCAGGCAGTGGTGAGCTCTCCTCAAGCAGGGAAGAGGTTACATGAGTGCTGTGGGTGAAGGAGGATGAGTCTGGCCCTTTGGAGTGACTTGTCCAGCAGCCAGCCTGCGAACACTTGGCTTTTGGCAGCTTCCATTCCATGTTGTCGTCAGCTCTGCCCACTTCTTTGCAGGCAGCCCAAAATGCTGTAATTCGGAGGTGCAGCATTTTTGCCCATGAAAGGGGTGTTTCTAGGAACATCGTGACCACAAACTGGCTTTCAACAGGAGGGGTGGGGGCAAAGAGAAAGCGTTTTGTTGGGTTTGTGGGCATTGTTGAGGGGCCTTCTCTGGAGAGGGTGGGCCAGGGCTCCTGTACTGGAGCTCTCTCTCCTTTTCCCGTGGCTGTGAGTCCGCAGGGAGAGGCCGGAGAGCCGGGGATGTGCGTGTGGATGTGGGCAGTGACGCATTCCTGGGGCATGTGCAGCATTCCTGCGAATGACCACAGCACTTTGCTGAACAACTCTCAGAAGGTTTCTCACCCTTTGGAGAGAGAGGATACTGTGCTTCCAAAAAAGCCTCCCAATGGATGTAATGATGTTCATCCGGTTCTGCTGTGACTGTTGCTCTTCCTGTGGCTGTTTTGCTCCTCATTATCTCCCTGGGAAGAGGTTGTTCTCTTGAGCGGCAATATCCCAACCCCAGTTTGGTTCCTGCAGTGTCCATGTTTCGTGGGACTGTTTCTTATTTAGCAGCCGCCTTTGCAGGGGTGTGAGGATGCTCCACGCCATGCCAGTGATGTTGGACAGGCTTTGCCCCCTGGTCTGGAGCTGCAGAAAACGTGTGAGAGAGTTCCCTGCTGCTAACAGGCATTGTGTTTGCCTTCCTCTTTGGGGGTGGGAGAGATTTGGGGAAAGAAGTTAAAAGAACCAAAAAAGGCCTTCCAGTGGGATGTTAGGGCGGAAATGTTCCTGCCTGTGTTCCCACATTGTTCCCAGCCTTCTGCCAGAGTCCAGCTGTATGACACAGGCCTCCAAAATGTGACGGAGATCCCCCGATGAGTGACACACGCGATGGCAACTCACTGCCAAGGCCACAACCATCAGGTGGGTGCTGGAGAAAAGGGGACTGGCCTTACCCAGCAGCACGAGTTGGACCCTGAGCTGCTGCAGGGTTGGACCCATCTGTGGTGCTGAGGGTTTGTAGAAAGGCTTTCACTTCTCAGCAGCCCTCTGAGAATTGTTTGCTGCTCTGTAGATAGCTAAAAGTGGTCCTGGTGGGCAGGCAGGTAGCCCAGTGTCCCGGGGATTCTGGAGAGAAGGGAACGCTGGGTTCCTGGGAGCTGGGAGCGGAGGAGCCGCCTTTGCTGCTAATGCTTCCAGGGAGGGAGCTTGAGGAAGTGCTCGGGTAGGAATAAGTAGAGCTGGCAACCAATGTGCATTTCATTTTATGAACATTTCATGGTGAAACTTAAAACTTCCACAAAATTTGGGGGACTGGATAGCTCAGGGGATTAGTAATGGGATACAGAGCCTTTCATCTCACCAGTGCCTTTTCAACTGCAGCTCAAGTCGATACCAGTGACTGAAAGTTGTTACCATCTGATGGCTTATGTGCAGTGAGTTGATGGTCTCAGTGCATTTCCTGGCAGTCAGGTATCTGTGGCTGACGCACACAAACACCCCAGAGAGCCTGGCTGCTCGCCAGCCCTCTGCCCCCGGCTGGACGAGTCTAAAAGTGAGATATCCCATTTGCTTTTAGCTGGGAGCTCTGTCAGGTACTGTCCTGGCACGTGCAGCGTGTGAGAAATGCGAGCTGGGTTTATGCAGGCATCTTCCATCCGTGCTGTGGCCTCCAGGAATACTGCTTTGTTGCAAGGACCTCCTCCTCGGGTGCTCACCCCTCAGCAAAGCTGTGATGTACAGGAAATTAATGTTTTGCCAACAGAGGGAAGACATTATGGCGCACAGGGCTTTGTGTTTAAAATAATGTCACTGCTCTTGTGCCCCTCCCCAAAGTGGTTCTAAGTGGAACACGGAGCACATTTTAACAAGCATTTGTTTATTAATGCATCTGAGATGTGACTCTAGCTCAGGACTGCACCATCAGCTCCATTTCCAGCTGGGAAAACTCAGGTAGGGAGAAACCAAATGAAGGAGCAGCTCTTCCAAGGTAAAAAATTCAGGAGTTTGTGGGTGCTGACCCTGTGCCAGTTCCAGTAATGGATTTAGACCGTTGGTGCACTCTCTGCTTCTCTCTCAAGACATCTGCCCTCGCTCCTTCTGTCCCAGATCTAAAAGCAGCCCCTCAGAGGAAGCCTTGGAAAAGGCTGTTGCTTCAGGGATGTGTCCTCTCCCCTTTTATGCTCTAGGGACCTCGTGGTTAGGATGTAGTTTGGAACAAGGAGACTCCTAACAAAGGTGTTTAGGTGTAGATTTTGTTGGTTCTGTTCCAAGTCGTGGTGATGGGATGAAGAACTGGTGAAGATTTGGTTAATCCTCTGGTTAATAACCAGTTACCATCCCTGAGGCTGGTTGTGGTGACACTCCCTCAACACCAGCAGCAGTCCATGGAGGAGCTATCCCCTGCTGGGGCGTGAGCATCCCTGAGTTCCCTCATGCTTTGGGGAGTTCCGTCCCGTGTTTAACAGGAGAATCCCCCAGCTTTGGGAACAGTCTGGTGTGAACTGTTCCCTGCAGGAATCTCTGCACACAAGTGGCAGTGGGTGGGATGAGTCTCCTGTGCCCCCTCTGGCCTTTCCACGCTCACACCGAGCCAGGCACAAGCAGGCCGTGGGTAAACAAATGATGTCAGCTCCCAGTGGCGTTATTTTTAAGCACTTTGTATATATTACTTGTCTCTATGTATCTCTGGGCTGTTCTTGCTCCCCCTCCCACAGCCTCTCAATCACCCTCAGAGCTTTTGTTTTTCTTTTTCTTTTGGTTGAAACCAACATCTGTAGATTTGCTCTTGACAAAAATAAAGCCATCCATCTCCTGTGCCCTGCCACTCTGTCATGTGAGCTCAGGAAAACGGGCTCGGTCAAGGTTTACAGTAGCTGTGGCTGCCTGCAGTGGGAAAGGCACTTATCTGTGAGGAGGGTTCGCAGTTCTCAGGAATGCATCCTTCCCTCGGACTGAGGGGGTGGCTTTTGTTTATCCTCTGGCACACAATGAAATGATGGGAAAACATGCTTGGATGCACTGCAGTAGTAAGGTGGGGCAGGGCAGTGGTTAAAAATGGAAAGGAGCCTTTGATCCCCAGCCAGAGCAGATGACTCCCAGAGTTTGGGCTTTAGCGTGGACGTCGTGTTCTTTCTCTCCATCTCTGTGTACAGATGGAAGAGTTCCCCTCCTACCTAGTGAGGGGAATTAATTCTCTTAGGCAGGCTTAGGGGAGAGAGGAATTACAAGTGAGGCTGGAAGGAAGGAAGTGGTTTGGGATAAGCCATGCCTGGCTCAGGTGGGTGCTGGAGGAAGGGGTGCGACTCTGAGCCTTCCAACAGCCTGTGGCTCCCTGCGGCACATCCCAGGTTCCCAAAGCTCTGTGGCAAAGAGCAGCTGAGCCTCTGGCTGCTGCCTTGGTGGGCCCGCAGGGACTGGCGGGGCCAAGCAGTGAGTCATGACAGCACTGGGTTTGGGACAACGCTTTTCCTGTTAATCTCCCCCAGAAAACACAATGGAAACTCCGTAATCCAGGAGATAGCCTGGGGCATACCACAACTCCAGAGGGTCCTCGCTGGAGGCTCCGAGTCTTCCCCAGAGATCCCAGCAGCCAGACCAGGTAGTAAATAACCACACGAGCCGAAAGGATCGAAGGGGCGTGATAGAAGGATTACGTGCCTGCACTTAGTCCTGCTCTATCCTGGGTCTGGAGTGGGGCGCTCAAAGACTCCGGAGCGCTGACTCCTTGGAGCCAAAGTATATCATCTGTTAAGTCTCTGGCACGCCAGACTCGCTTTAGAGTGAGCAAATTGAAGGTCATCTCTCAGAACCTGGTTAACGCCAGATGCCAAAGTAGACAGAGAGGGAAGCAGAGGGATGATGGATACTCAGATGTACAGATCAATGTATGGCTCGAGCCGTGTTTGTTTCTGCCCTGGTTTGGTTTCTGTAGCCGAGGTGTATTGTTTTTATTATTTATAGTGTTGGGGGGAGGAATCCCGTGTGTTTGAATTTTTTTGCTGCGCCGTGTGGCTGATTTGGAACACGTCCTGTTGTGGGGTTTTTCTTATTCTTTTGCTAAGGAGCTCGGCAATCATTTGGCACTGGCTACAGGAAAAATAAAAGGAAAAAAAACCCTCCAGATTCCATTTAACCATTTACCTTTTCAGCACTTGGCCACTGTGCACATGTTGGGAATGGCCGAGGGAACCTGTCTGGCCTTGATTCAAGAGGTCTTGGGTGGAATTTTAGCACATGCCTCAGGGTGAAAGCGCCGTGCCAGCCCTGGACATGGTGAGGATGGCTCCGGCCGAGGCAGCGGTGCCGCTCCGGAGATGGAGCGCGGCAGCTGCCCCGCAGCAGCACGGGAGCCTGAGCCAGGAGGGAAAGAGGATCCATTACACTGCAAGTCAGCTTTCAACTTGCTTCAGGGTTTGAACGCGAATCATTCATTCCACTTGGGAGATGACTGAGGACTCTGGGCAAAAAAAACCCCAAACCCGTTGGAGAGCTGCAGAGGAAAATCCAAGGGATGTGAGCGGGGACTTGGACCCGAGGACTTGGGCAGCTCGGAGGCATCCTTCAGATGCTTAAGCAGGAGCCTTGCTGTTCCCTTTTTCTTGAGTAACTCGGGGTTCTGGAATGATTTTCCCCTTGCCTCAGTGTGGTTTTGTATCTCTGGCTGGCAGAAGAGACCTGTAACACTACCCTGAGGCTTTGCTTCTGAATTGAGCCACAGCTCCCCTGCATGGAGCCAGCTCCATGTCTGCAGTGGAGTGGGAAGTCCCAGGAGGAGGCAGGGCCGTGTGAATTCCCTCTTTGGGGTACCACATGCAGACAGAGCTGCTTTTGTAGCTCTCTGAACAGGGGTTGGGGAGGTCCCAGTGCGGATGGTGGTTGTCCCTCAGGCTGAGCCTGAGTCAGGAGACTGGAGCACAACACATGCAAGTGTAGGGCTAGGGAAGGAAACTTGCCTCTTCTGCACAAGACTTTCCTAAAAAATCAGGACTCTGGAGGCACTGAACATTGAGTCCCATGGTTCTGAGCAGATGATAAAGGTCATCCTTAAGCCTCAGAGCCCCTCAGCAATTCAGTTCTCCAGTGAATTCCTCCTCCACAGTGCCCCGTGTCAGGGATTTCCCAGTCACATCTTTCTGCAACTGGGACTAACAGCTCAGGCTGTGCAGCCAAAAGCCAAATGGGACACATGTCCTCAGAGCACAGGGCATGGTTCTGGCCTCTTACATGTGCAGAAGTAGTTTAAATGCAGCACCGAGGCCAGGAAACCCAACCTGCATAGCCTGGAAGCTTCGCATTGTCAGTTGGCTGAGGCAGCATGAATTCAGCTGCTTCGCCCTCCCTTGGCGTGAACTGCACTTGTTTTCCTTGTAATGTGCCAACCTTGACACTTGGCTACTCCAGACTTTTTGATGCTTTGGCTGAGTGGACACTTCAGAAGAAATCTGAGCTGGTGGAACTGCCCACCTTAGGGTCATTTCTAACTCTTCATCTGGACTTGGGGGATTTGTTTCTCATTTCAGGGAAGAGATACTGCTGCTGGCCCCTTCTTTGTGTCTTCTCTTGCCTCATTTCCAAGATACTGGAGGCGGAGGAAGTGCACAAATGCTTGGTTTTAAAAATGTGCAGCATTGCCCTTCCTAATGAGTTTTAAGGTGTGTGACTGTCAGCATCAACATGTGTATTTGAATTATTTTCTCAGTCTGACTATTGGAATTACAGAAGTTCCTCCTGATTTCTGTGCAGGCTGGTATAAGGAGACAAAAGATGGCCCTGACCTACTCCAGACTCCTTGGATGGGGGAACCAGCTTTGCACCCTGTATTGCTTTGGAGTAACCCTCCAAGGTGCATTCATGTTTCTGTGGCCAAATTCAGCAGAATACTGTGGGTCTGTTGAGCATGTTCCCAGTAAAACTGGTGCGACCTTTCTTCTCCCTCTGCTCCATGTAACAGGTTACACTGAAAAGAAAAACCAGATTTTGCCTAAATTCAAAACGTTTTGTAAGAGTGTCAGGTTCAACTAAATTTCCCAGCAGATGACATTGGCATGACTTCCTTTGGCTTTCAATGTTTTGTTTACATAACATCAAAACGCTCTTGTTTCAGTGAGCTGGGGTCTTGTTGTTTCAGCAGCAGCATTTCACTTCATCCTGGTTTCTCTGTTGCTGTAAATAAGTTCTTTGGTGTTACAGTGAGCGAGGGGTTGGTGACCCCACCTTTAGAGGGAATGGATGATATCTCTTCCAAAAGGAATTCAGAGACCATGGCTTTGGAGGGGTAGGGTAGGGCTTCCCACCACCGTGACTTAGAGAGAAAGCTTGGGGCAGGAACTTTATGGTCTTCAGTGTTCAGCACCACTCGTCATGGCAGGGCTTTGGTTTTACCAGAATGGCAAAGATGGGGTTTTCTTCCTAATGAAACACTCTGTGACTTTCTACTTCATGGAAAACTTCAAAATCTTGGCTGGGTTTTCTTCAAATGGGAATCTGAAGTGAGTTTAGTCACGCTGAGATTATGACAAGGGTGTGGAAACCCTGACCTGCTCCTCAGGAAAGTCACCTTGGATTGCAGTCAGTGGTGGGTTTTGGGGTTTGAGCCCACAGAAGTGTTTGAAACAAAAATGTTCTCAAGGCTTTGAGGAGCATAGCTCCCCCAGCTTTGGGGCTGCTGAGTGCGTCCCATTTTTTTATCCCAACACTCCAGGGGGGTTATTTAAATACTACTTGTTTAAATGCATAGTTTCCCTGGAAGGGTAAAGAACGATCCTTCCTCTGTGTTCTTGATGGGGAAGAAAGGCAGACTGAGCTCTGAAGAACAGGTGAAGATTCCTTGCAGTGATGTGAGATGAATTTTTATTGCTCACTCTTTGGCTTCCAGGCCCATCCGTGTTTCCAAACCAAACCCCAGAGGATGATTTTCCTGAATTGCTTGTCTGTGTTCCTAAATTCATTGCATTTGTTTGCTTCTCAGCCAGCACTGTTTCTCAGCAGGTGCCTGTAGTAAAACCACAGACCTATGAATGAAAGCACAGACAGTTCTTTGGAGACACTTTATCTCCCTCGTCAGTGCCAGTGGGGAAGGTAAAGGGAATTCTCCTGCTTTTTTTCCTGGCTTTGGTTACAATCTCCTCTCGGGGCTGTGGGCCATTAAGCAGGGCATGCTCCTTCCCTTGTGCCTGCGCTCGAGGCTTGGGTTTACTCAATCTAAAGATATATGGTTGCATTTTGAATGAAAATTACACCTGAAACCAGTTTTATCGGTTTCCTGGAAAATGACAGAGAGAAAATATGTGAAAAATGTCTTTTCACCTCTGTTGGGATTTTCTTCTTTGTTCTTTGTCGCCCACTGCATCAAGCTTCCTTATCATTTGACCATGAGAAAATGTTTTCACCTAGTAAAAGAGAGGCCAAACCCTCACGGGTTCATTAAGGGGTGAGTGGTGTGACCAGAGATACCTGATCTGGAGTGTGAGGAAACATCAGCTCCAGGACTTGGGCTTTGGGCTGGCTTTTATTGGTTTGGTGGTGATGGTTTGGGGCAGGGAGACAGAGACACAACCCAGCTCTGCTTGCAGGTAACTGAGAGGAGCAGCCATTGCCAGCTCCTCATTTCCCCAGCACTTGCACAGGGAAGAGCAGCAGGACTCTCCTCAGCTGCGCTGGGGCTCGCAGTGTGAAGGAATGAGGGAGTATTTGACAGCCCCTGACTCTTGCACAGAAACAGGGCAAGAAACCTTCTCACTTTCAGTGCCGTCCCCTCTAGGCAATATATTTTCCCCGTTTCTCCCAGTGGGCGCAGCTTTACTATCTGTGTAACAACACATTAGTTAGGTCACTTCACAGCTATGAGGCTGTTGCACGGATTCCCTCTCTTCTAGGAATTCTGCCGATGAATCATCAACACTTAGGGCCGGAGTTTGATGTCTTTATTCACACTTAATGCTCGTACTTGGCCGCAGAAGTAATCCCGTGGAATCCAGTGGGACTGGCTGTGCAGTTAGATACTATTAAATCTTCGGCCTTTTACCGGGAGTAATGGGTTACAGCCAGATTTGTGAATAACACTGAAATGCAGGCCTGGCTTTCTGAGGGGTTAGGAGGGAGTACAGGGCTAAAAGATTCCTGATGAAACCTAGACCCATGTGAAAATTCCCTGCTAGCTGGCTTTGTTGTAAAGCCTTGGATGTGATCGTCTGAGGAGGGGCAGTCAGACCCACCTGGCCTCACTTCTCACAGGGACCACTGGAGTCAGGAACAAATTACATCCCAGGGTGGGGTTTTTTGTTAGTTTGTTTCATTTGTTCACTCTTGATGTAATTAAGATGTTTCAGAACAGACAATAATTAGTTGTCTTTCTGAAGTAATAGCTTTGTAATGCTGGACATGACAGGATGTTCTGTCTCATACTGAGTACCACGGGCTGTGGAAGATGCAGTTATGGGGTATGCAATCCTGCTCTCCAGGAAGGAGTTTGGGATCTGATGAGGATGCTGTTTATTTGTAGGAAAGCATTGCTCTGGTCTCCACTCAAATCCTCGGTGGATTTGCTGGAGTTGTCTGAATCTGAAGTGATGTATAGACTTTAGCTTGGCTTTCTTGGAGGGTGAGGGAAGTGAATACCATTAACCTAATTTTCCCACGTGGAAAAGAAAAGAACTATTTGAAAAAGCAGCAGTGCTGTCATGGGTCTCAACACTATCTTGGTAATGTGGTGCTTGATGAACTTCAGATGTAACACAAATTGATTTAGATGGGCTATTGGGAAGGAATTGTTCCCTGGGAGGGTGGGCAGGCCCTGGCCCAGGGTGCCCAGAGCAGCTGTGGCTTCCCCTGGATCCCTGGCAGTGCCCAAGGCCAGGTTGGACGGGGCTTGGAGCAGCCTGGGACAGTGGAAGTTGTCCCTGCCCATGGCAGGGGTGGCACTGGATGGGCTTTAAGGTCCCTCCCAACCCAAACCATTCCATGGTTTGATAAACTTGAAAAAGGAAAAGGGCTCCAGATCTGGCGAATCACAACATTCCTGTGCTTTAGTGTTATATAAGAAACACAAAATCAGCAGAGCTGTGGGTCACAAATCTTCATTCAGTAAACTCTTGGGAGCCAACCTCAGCTGCAGGGCTGAGCCCCTGCCGTGGAGGGTCCGGTGCCACTTCTTGTGCAGTGTCCTGGTGTGACCAAGTCCTGCCAGGAGCAGGGGGCAGCTCCTGGAGCGTGGCCGTGCCCCGGGCGCCGCCACAGCCCTTTGCCGTGTGCCCGAGAGGAGAAACCCCGGCAAAGACACTCCAGTGCAGCTGTACGGCATTACCCTGCGGGGGGGGAGCGTGGGGAAATGAGGAACAGCCACACATCCTCCCTCGGACAGGGCTTGGTTTACGCTGCCCCGCTGAGGGTTTGTTTTCTTTGAGACCAGCCTGGGCTGCGGCCATGGGGGCTGGACATGAAAACACGACCCGGCTCGGTGGCTCACAGCGCTGCTGGTCCCCTGGCCCGAGCTCCTGCGAGGACCCAACAAGGAAGACTTGAAGTCTTTCTTTCTTCTGCCTCTGCTTCTCCCTTCTCCACTCGCTTCCCCTCCCAAGGTGCTTTTAATCCCTCCGGTTAATGTGAAATTAAGATAATGAGTCAAAGAGAAGACTGGGAAGGAGGTAGCAGGGGGAAGAGGGAAAGAAAAGAAAATAGAAAAAAGAGAGATTCTTCTGACAGATAATTAGGGAGATTGGTTTACCAGCCAGGGACTAATGCTGCCTTCCCAGCTCAAACAGTCCCTCGTGACTCATTTTGTGACTTTAATTTCTATGGGGTTCCTTAAGCAGGTGCCCTCTGACAGGTAGTCAATAGGGGACTTCTGGCTGAGCTCCAGCGCCTCTTTGGAGAGGTCAGAGCAGGAGGTCAGAGAGTGGGGCCTGCGAGGTTGGCGGGTCAGGAGCCATCACGGTGACAGATGAACCTAAACGTGTTCCCTTCTCCCGGGCTGTCCCTGCCGAGTGGCAGCGCTGGCGTCTCTCAGGACCGGCCCCTCTCTGCTCAGGGACGTCCCTGAGCTCTGCTCGCACCTCTCAACTGCTCTTCATTAGCCAGAGGGGCTGTTCACAGCCCCGATCCGATGGGGAGAGGGTGCTGTCTCCATACCTCTCAACTGGTCCTCATTAGGTAGAACAGTCCCCTTTTGTCCTGCATGAAGCCCCCTTTGTTTCTGAGCCGCAGTGGGGCTGCGAGAGCAGAACTTGATACAAAACAATGCAGCATTATTTAGCCAGAGCCTAAAGTCAAGGAGGGAGCAGCGTTTCGGGAAGCTCTGGCTGCTGTAGCGTGCGTGTGTGTTGTGTGTGTGTGTGCATGAACATCCATGGATTCTTGCAGTGCGTCCATCTGTCCTTCCTGCTCCGAGATTGGTTTCTCTTGGAGTTTCTAGCTGGAGTTCACACCATCTGCCACCAGCCCCTATTGCAGGACCCCTCTGAGACCGTATTTCTAAGGTGCTGTAGCTACAAGGAGCTGCTTTTACTCTGCTTCTCTGTGTTCTGGGGAGACTCAGCGCTCCCCGCTTTCCTGCAGAGGTTTTCGGGGGGTCCCCTGCTCAGGCAGCATTTCCCTGCTTGGCAGAGGAATCTGGGACCATTCTGCTTTGCTTCCACCCCTCCCAGGCTGCCTCCCTGCTGCCAGCAGCTGAGGTTGTGTTGGCTGGAGCCAGATTTAGTCATTCTGTCTGAGATTTCTTTCGTATTGAGGATAATGATGGCAAAAAAAGAAATTCATTTTCTTTATAATTGGATTCCCGCTTTTCCCCGAAGAGCTGATGCCTTTTTAAAAAGCAGCATCTCTCACCTCTGCGCTGGTGGCTGCGATGCTGCTGCAAAGTGGGATCACCACAGGAGTGTCTGGTAGGTTATAAATCGGGTGGCAGAATTAAATGCTTACATGCCTGGAGTGCCAAGGTAGGGTCCCTGATCCCATTAGCCACTTCTTTCGCCTCGAAACAGCTGGAGCAGAGCTGAGCATCAGCTGCAAAATACCTCATTTGAGTAGGAACTGCAGAGGCACTGGAAAGAAATGATCCCAAATGTGCTTTTGGGTCCCATCCACTGCAAAAAAAGTGAGAGGGCTGGGATTAAACAGGGTCCTACCCCAGAGAAAGAAAACAAAGCCTGACTTGGGAGCAATGGGGGAGCCAAAATGCTGCTTGCAATGAATAGTGTTTGCAAAGTTAAGGTCGTCTTTAAAATTTTTAATAGAAGAGGAAACCCAGTGTGCATCAAGCCCCAGCAGAGCTTCAGAGAGCCAGGAGTGAGGACAAGGAGCTCATTGTCCATGTGCCAGTGATCCAGAGAGAGGAACCTCTCTGTCCTATGCCAGAGTCTGAATATGAAAGTCCTCTATAAATCCAACCTGATTTGAGAGTTAATTGGAGTGGGGAAACCAGGACAGTGGGATGGAGAAATAGGGCTTTGTGGGTTTCCTGGTATACCTCTCCCAAAGAGATCCTCCTGCATTTGGAGAAGGTTTTTGTGGCCTGTGGGGCCAGCACTGACATCTCTGCCAAGGCTGTTGCATCACATTGGTCAGGGTTTATTTTGATACAACCACAGGCGGTCTCATGTGTTGCCCAACAGTCACACCAGCATTCTGGCCACCTTGGGAAGCCCTTGCCCACTGACCATGGAGTCCAAAGGGTGCTGTGGGAACTGGAGCCATGGCTGTGGTTCTGCAGCCGTGGTCTGTTGGGTGTCGGATGTTCCCACCCTGTTGTACATGTGAATCCCGTGCAGCCCTGGGAGAGAAGCTGGTACCGACCTTCTGTGTGACTCAGGCAGCAGGGACACATGGGCCTGGGTGTCTCTGGCAAGCAGATGTTTCAGTGGCCAGCTAAGAGTTTTCTTGGGTGGGGGGTGGATGGTGTTTTTGCTGTGGAAACCTCCAGCGCTGTTTGCAGAAGGGCTGGAAGTGCCAAGTGGCTGAGCAAGGGTCGTGTCCAGCGGTGTGGTGGAGGCTGGTGCCTGCCCTTCGTTCCATGCTCCCACCGTGCTGGTGAGTGGGATTTTTGGCTCACTGCACCTGCAGCAGGGTGGTCACCCAAGAGGACCAGTCCACGTGGCAAACTGGGAGCCGTGTGCCCCTGGAGGGTGGATTTGCTCTGTGGATGCCGGGATGGGGCCGGGCACAGTGCTGGGCTCCAGGGTTGCTCCCTGTTTATGGCTCGTGCAGCGAGCATAGGCCGTGGCTGGGTGGGACTTGGAGTGCTGCAGTTGAGGGTTTTGTGTTTTGTTTGGAATCGTAAATATAACACAATTGTGTTTATGTATTGCAGTTCTGCGAGATGCTGCACACGGGTTTTAAATAGAATAAGGGTTAAATTTAGCCTCCTTTTTTTTCCCCTCCCATTGATTTTGCAGAGATAGATTTGTGTTTAAAAGACTTCTCACCCTGGAGTTTACCGGACTCTGTGCTGCATGATCTCATTACTAGGATCTCGCTCTTTCTCCACCCTTCCCTCCCGTTGTTTGCTATTCTGACTAAAGATGAGACAGAAGAAGTTAAACAAACTTTTTTTAAGACAGGGAACGCATCATCCTATGTGTTTATGTGGTATTAAACACAACAAGATCGTTATCTGGAGACACTGGAGACCGGATTCCCTTTGGATATAAATGAGTAAAGTTCCCATCAAGTACATGATTTACACCAGCGCGGGCTTTGGCGCCAGGGTGTATAAAGATGAGCAAGGGAAAAAAAATTCAGCTCTGCAGAGTTGGACTTTTTAAGCATTTCTTATTAGCTTCCAATTCGCAACTGGAAAAAATGGTTGGAAGAAGGAAAACAAATAGGCTGAACACCATCAGAAGAGGAGACTTTGAAATTATGAACATATTTGTATTTTTAAACCTGACTTGGTTTTTTTCCAGTCAGCAGCAAAGGGTTAGGCCCAACGACTGGGTCTGAATTTCCCCACATCTCAGAGGTCAAGACTTGTTATTTACCCCCTAATATGAGCTGAAGTGATATCTTGGATTCAGAGCCAAGAGCCAGTGATGCAGAGGGGTTTGCAGATTGGGCTGGCTTTGCCATACGGGATGTTAGGAGCAGCTTCTCTCCAGCTCCAGCCTCTCCCAAGGTTATTTTGAAGTTTCTGTTGTGATTCACGTGTTCTGGGATCTCTGCAGTAAAGGATTGGAATTTTCTGCTTGAAGGGAAATCCTTTGGTTAGCTAAGCTAAGTAGTAAACAACACTTCATGTTTCCAGGGCTCCCAAATAGCAGCATTCCCTCAAAAGTCTTCAACACAAAGTGATTTTAGGTTTACTAATAACATTTCTGAGGAAGAAATTCATAATCTGCCCAAGCCAGAGTAGGATCCCGACTCAGGGCTGTTACTGTCCAGCTGCTTCCATGCCACTGCTTCCATCCAGCTGCTGCTTCCATCCTGCTTCTGGGACACCAGAAATACTGGGTTTCATTCTCTTAGGAAGGAAAAAATATTACCCGACTTTTGGAGGAAAAACTGACTGATGAGCCAAATTCTTTGGTTGTATCTTATTCATGGTCTTTATTCAGCCTGGAAGAGTCTTCCAGTTTGTCACTGGTTCTTCACTCGTATTTGTGAACTAAGTACAAGTCTGAATTTCTTCCAGCTCTAACAAGGATGGCATCCATCTGGGGAGCTGGAATGGGCAACAGGCAAAAGTAGGTTTGGGTTTTTCTCTAGTATGGATCCAGGATCTGCACACCCTGAGGATCACTCTGTCACCTTGCTGTTCCTTCAGGAGAGAATTGCCGAGGCTTCCTGGCAGCAGAGATTTGATGCACGAAGGAAATCTGGGTAAATTCACCCACTGGGAGATCTGGATGGAGCAGTTCTCTCCCAGTTAGTGTGAGGTTTAAACTGGTGAATGGACAAGCACTTGGAACATTCTCCTGGCTTACTGGGGACATACCAAGCGTACATGATGTTTATTGGTTCCAAGCTTGGCCCATGCTGGATTTGAAGCCCGGGTTTATTTTTGAAGGTGGGACGATGCTGTGGTTGAATGACACGTAATTCAGTGCCCATTTTTTGCCAGTTGGACTGTCTGTGGTCTCTTCCGTTGCTCCTTTCCAGGGCTCCCTAACTCCAAGCTAATTGGGTGCTGGCTCCAGGCTTTCTATTTTAATGCTGTTTGATGATAATCATCATTCCCGGAGGATGAATGGTTGAGAACAAAGACAGGAAACGTCCCCCTGATTAGATAGAGGCAGGAGAGCCATTGGAGGAAAAAAACAAATGACAAAAGTGACAAATGAGGGTCCTGTAACTTCTGCCATCCTCCTGGGTCATGTGGAAGGGCCTGGAAGGAGACGTGAATAAGACTTATTTACTGGTTTGGAAAACCATGCCTTGGGAGTCTTCAGGTTTCATCTCCATCTGCAAACAAAGGCCAGAGGAGAGATAAGGCCAGGCAGCTCCGAGGCTGGGCTGTTTTGGGGACAGTTACACAAACCCTCCTTCATTCCAGTCAGATCCAAACTAATGGTGCCCTTTCGTGCTGCGTCCATGCTGCGTCAGCGGGAAAGAGGCAACACTTGGATGTAGGTTTAGGTGATGAGCAGGGTACAAACTACACCTACAGCGTAGTCAGAGCACAGACCTGAGCTCTGGCTGGAGTCTGGCCTTGTTTCCATGTTGATTTGTGTTGATGCTGTGCCCGGGCTAAGCTTGGTGTATTCCTTGGGAATCACTAGAAAGTCAAAACGGGCTGTGCTGTTCCTCAGCAGCGACCCAACCGTGTGTGCTGCTGCAGGGCCGGAGGGTGTGGTCTGCGTGGCCTCTCTGTTCATGGGTAAATGTGTCTTTTGCAGTATTGTCAAATAGTTTCAGGATCCTAAAAGGGCTTGCAAGTGCCTTGCTGCAGGGACAGGAAGGTTCTGCGGGTGTTGGGCTTTAGGTGTCAGTGCAGAGAAAGGTGAGCGCATGGAGCTTGGAGCAGGTCGTGCTCAACCCTGTGTCCTGTCCAGGTCCCGGAGATGCCATTAGGGTCTAGTTTTACCTTTCTTTTCAAGTACAGAGAAAAAGTGCTCTGCAAACCAGTCAAGTGCAGCCTTGCGTGTCTTGGGGGGAAAGATCAACAAAAGCAAACTCTTCGACTTCAGTCAAATTGTCGTCAGAATATTGTAGCTTCTTAAAAACAGAAAGGTTTTCATTTTCGGTGGTTGAAAACTGAGTGGGAGCTGGAAGTACAGGGGAGCTGGTTCTGATTAGCCCCAAATCCCCACATGCTGTCGTGCATTTTGGTTTTATTTTTGTTTGTTAAGCTTTGTTTCAATTAATTCTGTTTAGTGCTCGTGTTTAGAGTATGGCCTTGGGTTTGTTTATGATCATTGTGCACTGAAGGGATGAGCAGAGTCTGGGCATCCCTGAGAAACCCCCAAACTGGGAACCTTGGGCTAGAGAGGGCTCTGAGATGCCTGAGGAGTTTGACATTTCCATGGCTTGGAGAAAACCTTTAAAAGCTTTTCTGAGGCTGAATGAAGCGTAAAGGGCCAAATCTTTCCTTTTCTGTTTTGACTGTAAAAGAGGCAAAAACCTGACCTGGAGAACAGCTCTAGGTCTAGGATCTTTGGTGGTTCTTCCCCAAACCTTGGCAACGTGGCCTGTTTCTTACCCAGACCCTTTGAATTCAGGGTTACTGTGGTTCTTGATGCTGTCTAGGTTTGAAGCCAATAGAAATCTCCTGAAAGGAAATGGAAAGAGAAATATTCTGACTTGGATACCTCTAACTTAAGCTCTGGGATGAAGTACATTTTCTAATGCTACAAGATTTTTGTTGATGGGGTTTCTGAAAGAGAGGGTGACTTTTTAGGTGTGCTCTTAAAAACCCAAACCTTCCCTCTGTGTTTAGTGATAATTTATAACTACTCTTTAAGACCTCTGCTGTGAAACAAATTAGGGACACGCCTGGAAAATACTGGATTGGCTTAAATGTGCTGCGGAGTCATTTTCGTTTCTTTTATCCTGCATTTTTAAATTAAAGAAATGTGATGATTTAAGGCGTTTGATCTCCGAATGTTGCAATTTTCATTAGCATTTTTTTCCAGTTGCGTGTTTTCCCGGTAATCGGTTTATGGAACCTTTCACCCCCAGTCTCCTCCTCCAGGGTCGCGTGCCTTGCTCAGGTCCAGCCATCTGGCTCTTCTCTCCCACCACTGAGCGAATGAGGGTCACTTTTTTTTTCTGGAAAGAAAGAGGAACAAATGTTGCTGCAGCCATTGCTCCGTGGCAGCTCTGCTGGGTGGCCTCAGCAGGGTCAAGGACTTAAAAACTGCAGTGACCGCCTGGTCCCCTTCTAGGTAGGATATTCCAGCCTGGAAATGAGATGTACAAAGCTGCTGGAAGTTCTGCCAAGCAAGTCAACCTAATGCATGATTTCACTTCTGAATCAGATATCCTGCCCTTCCCCCTTCTTTAGAGGGTCTAGTGAATCAAGATGTGGCTTTAAAACCACTCATTTCAAAATCAGGCAGATCTGTCATTCCCCATCTTGGGACCAGTTCAAGCTCTGTTTGGAGTCCCTCATGTTCACAGGCAACAGCCCAACGGTTGGCCTGGAGCAACTCTGAAGGCAGAGCTGGTCTGACTTCAGAAGGGAGGTTTTGCAGAGATCCCTGAAGTTGAGAAACCCCTAAGAATTTATTCTTATCCTTTATTTCCAGTAGAAACACTGGCAAAAGTGTTTCTATGTCAGTCCCATTCCCTTGTACCTTCACCTGTGTACGAGAAAGACACTGTCTCTGGGTTCCACCAGCCCACACTCCTTCAGCTGCTCCGGTGTGCCAAACCTTCCTGTGAGGATTCCGCTCTCCCCAGAGCGCTGTCCAGTCAGCTTTGGTGCATCCCACACGAGCTCCCACTTCAGCAAAGTGCCATTCCCTGTGTCGGAAGGGAAAAGCTGTAATTTGGTTTAACCAGCCACAGCTCTGGGGCTTGGATTGCTCTCCCGAAGCTCAGCCTATGGTTCTGACCTTAAATAGGCTCTGTAACAAGTCGTTCCAGCCTCTGTGCGCTGTTAACTGTTTCCATGTTTTTGACAGATGGCTTGGTGTACCTCTCAGTGAAGCCAACTTCCTGTTGAACAAACAATGAGGAAAGAGGAGGGAGGAAGAATGGGGTGTGGGAGAGAACACAGGATGCCATTTATATTTTATTTATGCAAGTGTTGGATTTTTTTATTATTATTATTTTTAAATCTTGGGTATGCAGCAGACTGAGAACTTGGGGAGAAACTGGAACTTTGAGGCTTCATTTATGAGGAGTCTCCAAGGTTTCCAAACCTCTCTCCAGAGACTGAGACTTGTCATTACTCCTGTTTGTACTGATACCATGGGGAATCGTGGTTCAGTGAGTGGAGTTTCTGTCTTGTAAGTCTTTTCTAAGGCATTGTCCATCCATCCCTGGCAATGTTGTTCCTTTTGGAGGAGCTTTCAGGATTCAAGGTTTTGCTCTCAAGGTTTTATGCTTGTCTGAAACACCAGGAGCCCTCACCAGCCTTCATCTCCCTATGAATTGCTTTGCTAAGTGACCCCTTATTTTGTGACCTCATCATCCAGCACATTCTTTAACTGTCCTGTACAAGATTTTGGTGGTATTTCTTTTTGGTCAGAGCACAAGACTGGGACTGGGACTTGGACTTAGGTCTGGCGGGGTGAACTTGGAGAAGCCAGGGCACAGTCTTGTCAATCTGTAATGTAAACAGGAATATTCGACTGCTTTTGCCAAGTATTTTTAAGATCTGGTGGTACAGAAAGCTTGGAAGCCTCTCCAGGTAGCTGAGAGTGTCTGTTACTGTGGTGGCCAGCACAAGACTTTCTCAGTCCTGTAGAGAAGTACTGGTGGCACTGAGAGAGCAGGAATTGCACATCAGCCACAGAGTGAGACCCAAGTGGTGGTAGCTCGCTTGATGAATGGCCTGAGAAGCAGCACAGCTTCTTGTCTATTATTGCTCAAGTCCTCATGGCCACGACTCCCGTCCAGCCCCTCCCTGGCAGCACACAGCGATTTCCAGGGCTTCTGATGGCTGGGTTTGGAGTCTGTGCTGTGCCCTCTGAGCAAGGGCTGCCCTTGTGGGATTTCAGCCCTGGCTGGCACTTGCCCTGCCTGGTCAGTGATTGATTTTGGTGGACACAGAGTTCAGCTGACCCCAGCTCCTCAAAGAAAAGCTGACTCTGCTCTGTGCCTTGCTCTATGCATTGCTGTGCTTTCTGTCTACTGTGACCCAGCTCTTCTGTTTACTTCTGAATCTGCTTTTTTCTTATCTCTTGAAGCCATATGCATATTTAATCTCTTTCTCTCCTTCTTTTATGTCTCTGCATCCCTCCCTCCAGTGATCTTGTCCTAGTTTACAACGGAGTTCTCCCTGGTCAGGCACTGTGCAAGGTGTAGCTGATGGAAGTGAATTCCCCCACTTGGGATTTTGCCACCACAGAACAAACCAGATTTTGCCCCTGAGTCTGTGTAGATCCTTGGTAGCTCCTCAACGCAGTCTGATGGCACCAGGAAAGCGGAGCTGGCGATAGTCCCGATTCCAAACCCCCTCTGCTTCCTTGTTTGCTCTGTAGTAACTCCAGGGAACTGCACCTGGACAATCCCTTCTGAGATGTGGTGAGGGTCTGCTGGACCACTGGAGCTCAGGCCAGAGGCACTTGGACAGCAATGTTCTGCCAGAATATCGAATACCTGTCCTGAATTGCTGCTGACCATCTTACCCCAGGCTGTACCCATACCCCCAAACTGAGGTATATCAGTATATTTTGGGCTATTTCCCCCCAAAAGCTGGCAGTTCCACGACTGAGAAGCATCCACGTAACCGTGCAGCTCTGCAGAGGCGTTTGCAGGGATCCCCAGCGGCTCCCTGTCCCTGAAATAGCACAGCCTCTTAAATGCTCCCAGCTGAAGGAAACCCACGCTCTGTGGCAGGAGGTTTGGGAGGCACCACGATGCCAAGTCCCCTTTGCAATCCATCATCCCCCTTTCCACAAGTTTCCCAGGCAATGGGAGTGTTTTTCCATCCTTCCCTGCTAGTAATGAAGTAAAGTATAAAGTGAGTTATAAAGATGTTTAAAGGAGCTTTTGCCCCGGCCTGGCCTGGAAGAGCTGAGGTCATTCCCAGTGCACATTAGTGAATATGTGGAGGGTCTTTGGAGCTTTCTTCCAGGGAAACAGCTAATAAAGCTGCCTGTGTTTGTTGTTCATGCCAAGACACATTCCAGCATCTGATTATTTTATGTCATTACTTTAATGTGGAAAGAAAGAGCGAAGCATGGATTTTTCCAGGTGGATTGGCCCGTTTTGGGGAGGTCACAGCTTGGGGTAGGTGTGTTGGATTAAAACTGACCCAAACTACTCTGTCAGGAATAAACTTAGTGCAACTAAACTTCAAATTTTAGTGTCACTAAAGCTGAATAAGGAAGGGTATGGCGGCAGAACCAACAGCTTGCATTCGGAGGCGTTTGCAGATTTGGTGTGGAATTGAAAAAGGAAAGAAAAAGAGACAATAGTGTTGTAATTGCTTAAGTGGCTCGAACTGCAAAGGAAATGTTCGAAACTCGTGTAAAAGACCTCCCTGTAGCCATATGTAGTACAGAAGGTACCAAAGAGGAATTTTGCTCCCTCAGAAATTCTGTAGTTTGAGGGAGGGATTGTTCCCAGTTGGAATAAAATGCTAAACTTCCCATGTCCCATAGGCCTACTTAAAAAATGGATTTAATGTTACCAAGACACTTTGTCAGGGGGATTAGTCACTTGAACTTTTTTACTGTGGTAAATAATGCAGAAATCTAGCAAACATTCTGACATTTCTAGGAAAAAAAGTCATCAAAATCAATACTTCTTTTCAGATTTCTGCTCTTTTAAGGTAATTACCCTGTTTCAACTCTTTTAAACCAGCTGTGCTCTGTCTGAGGTCTCGGTCCTTGGATATGTGACCAATCTGTACTCGTGGGAATAGGGAATAGTGATTTTCTGAAACTGGATACATGAGTATGGACTCTCTATAATCAGAAAAAGTCATAGATTCATGTTCTGTAGGTCTGGTTTAATTTTTCACTTTTGTGTCACTTCATTGGCATTTCTCTTAATTCTCCCCAACACAGCCAGAATTGGAAACAGGACATCTAAGTCTGGGAATTTGTGGCCAGCTTCTTATCTCCCATTGGCTTTCCACCACTGTAACTTCACTGACGGATCATCTTTTTTTGTTTAAATATTCTGGTGTGAGAGAAATGAAGACCAAAGAACTCGGGATAGTTTATGATGGGTTACTGGATATAAGTGGAAAATTAGAAGTGATCCATATCCGGTCTATTCAACTCTGTTATCCATTTAATCGTCACAATTCCAGGCACTGTAAATTTCTAAATGTTACTTGCAAATGAAGCGGCTCATTACAACTGATGTTGCTAATCCTTCTGCTGGCAGTAGCTCCGCTGCTGAAATGACATAATTTGTGACTTGCAGTGATCAGTGGTGCAGGCAGGTTAAATCTAAAGCCCAGTTTGCAATGGTTTTGCTCATATCTTACAACACGGTTGTTAACTACTACATGTGGCTGTTACGTCTGACGTTAGATGGCGAAGGGAAAATAAATATTTAAATCCTGTTTATGTGTGGTCCTGCCAAGCAGCATGGAGATAGCAGGCTGGTGTCCAGTCCTCCTCGCTGGAACTCCATGGCTTTGGGCTCTAACTGGAAGTGGCAATTCCCGGGTTACGCTGAGCGCTGTGGGGGCTCTCCCGCCTGTAAAGAGGATCCTAAAGAGAGGAGCCATTAATTTCCCAGGTCTGAGGATAGACAAGAGCTAATAGGTCTCGTTTTCAAGATACTAGGGGAAACTAGCAGAACAAGATTGGCTGTTGCTAACAGCTGTCTAAGTCTGGTCTAAATTGTAATATTAGTATTCCTGTCCAAAAGTGGTCTGTAAGTTTTCACTGAAAATTCTTTGACGTCCTGTATTCAATGTTTCTTAAACTTCTGCTGGAGATACATTTCATGCTGCAGCAACTGCAGCTGTGAAGACTGTGGGCAGTGCTTGATGAGCTGGGTAAAATGGTTTCATGAGTAGGCAATATGTTCCTGCAGATCAGTCCCTTTTCTGACTGGGTGTCTAAAAGGTGGATTAATTGAAATCTGAATTGAATGTATTGACTTCAGGGTTTGGTGGAACATTGCAGGGATGAGTCCAAGGAGATATGGATGCTTTGGATCCAGATGAAAACTTTAAAAGTGAAAATATCAGATTTGTTTCAATCCTGAAAAACTGGGTTTGGTGTAGAAGGTAGATCATTACTCATCTGTGGTGAGGCTCAGATTATTTAATCCCACTGCATTAATACCTTCTTCTAAAACAGTGTTCAGTACAACTTTGATCCCTTATCCACATTTTGGTTCCGTTTGGATTTGTGGAAAAGGAAAGGAAAAAAGGAAAGGAAATTCAATTTCAATTCAAAATCAAAAGGAAAAAATTCAAGGTCTGAATATAGATTTGAGAAAGGAAATGAAAAGCACTGGCAGGCCAGAAGGGAGATGGCAGGTTGGTTGCTCAACTTTCTTAATAAACTGCTAAAGTTTGAACATGGCCTTGCTCCTTCAGCCCAGCTTCTCCTCCTTTCCGGCTTCAGCTGTGGAAAAAATAACAACAAAACTTGTATTGTGATGGAGAATGCTGCTCATAATGCCATAGAATCACTGCATTCACCCATCACAAGAACAACACGACCACGGTTTGGATCTTGAGTGGGCTCCAGGGGTTGGATATTGGCAAATCCCATGGATCTGTTTGGGTTTGGGGGGTTTTTTGGTTGTTCTCTCATGCAAAGAACTCAAGTCTCCAAAAAGGAAGCATTCCCAGTGTCTCAGGAGCAGCTTCGCACCCATCCTCAAGCTCCGAGGCCTGTAGGGAATGTGCAGAGTGGGCACAACAATGTGAGGCAGACATGAAAATCATGGATGACCTGCACTGCTTTCTCTGCTGGGCAGGTGGGATACACAGGGTGTTATGCCATGGATCTTGAAACCCTTCCAGAGCTCCAGGCTTGGACATGCCTCCAGGTTTTTGTGAAACCAGTGGAACTATGAGTGCACTGGAAAACATAGGGCTTTTTGTTTCCTTCAAATTATTTTACTGATATTTTCTTGAATTGCCCTGAATGTCTTGGAGATGAGTGGAGAAGGAGAAAATTTGCACAATTTAACATTTCAGGAATAGTTAGCTTTTTGATAATGTTATTGGTAAAAAAAAGAGATTGTTCAAAGCAATCACCTGCTCTTTTGCAGCCTCGAGCCACTTTTGAGTTACTTTTTGAACAGCAGCAGTGGATTTTGCATCCTTCGTGTTTTTCCCAGAGCTCAGAATTTTTTGCAGTGGCTGTTCTGCACTTACCCTGGGGACACAGGATGCTCTGGTTGCAGATCAGTCTTTCACACAGTCCTAAAGCCTGCTGGGATGTGGGAACATAAACCCCGGACTTGCTAGAAGCTGGGAGAACGAGGTGATTGATAATGCAGCAGATTTTCCACTGGAAGCCAAATGTTTTATGCCAGGATTTTGTTGAGACCAGCATGCCAGTGAGGAACATCCCAAGATTTATCCTATTTGGACTCTGAAGTTTTCTGCTTCAATTTCTGACCAGTTTGGGTCACGGTCCCATGCCTTTGGTGAAGCTGCAGCAAGGAGTGTGTCATGAAAAGAAAGCTCTTCCATCCACCCAGATCTGACCCACTTAAGTGTGTCCAGATGGACAGATGACCTCCAGAGGTCCCTTTCAGCCTAAATTATTCAGTGACTCCGTTTCCAGCATTCCAGAGGGAGTGTTAGGTGAAACTGGGACGGTCCCATCTGGGGAGGAGGATAGAGTTATATCTGCAAAGTCCTGTATCTTGACCCCATCCTCTGCCCTGGCCATCCATCACTGGGCACTGGTATTTTATTCTACCAGGATGTCAATCACCTTTTCAATTAGTGAGTGGGAGGGGAGAGTGTGGATGATAGCACCCAATCTTCCATTTGATTTAGGATGAATCACACTTAAGAGGGCATCTGGGGTTAAAGAACACAGGATTCTGGACACATGTATAAATCAACAGGCTTGAGGTTTGCATTATTCACCTTCTGGAGTATGAAGTGATATGACTCATTGGATCATAAAAGAGATCAAATAGCTTTGTTGCTAATAATTCTTTCCTTGACCCATTCCCTGGCACATTAGGTTTGTAAACAGAGTTTTAATGGCATCCCTTGGAAGTAATAACATCACGCCTTTATAGCACCTTGGCTGACTGTGCCCTCCTGGCTGTAACTGTGCTTGGGTTTAAGCCTCAGCCGTTTGTGGGAACTAATGTGCTTTCATATCTTAAGTTTGCAGTTATTGCCTTTTTGAGATTGATCATCTCCAGTTACTCTGCCTGCCGCCCTCCTCTTCCGCAGATGACATTTGAACCCTCCCAGGAGCCCACAACCCAGCTTCTCCCAAATGATAAGCACACCCTGCAATACTCTGGTGCAGATAACATGCTTGAACTCCAGGGTGTTGTTAATGTCTAATGAGCTCATGGCACCGTTTACTGTTTTATGGCTAAATCATGATTGTTCATTAACAAAAGCACCACTAGACCATGTGCCAACTTTGGACGGAGGAAAAGGCAAACCAGAGTCATTTGATGGAGTGTGATAAGGATGTGGCACCTGTGGCACAACAGGAAGCACATTTTCTGCTGGCTCCTGTGCCCATTCCATGCAGTGGCTTCTGTGGAGAAGCCTGGAGTGGAGGGAGAGCAGTGCAGGGCTCTGGTGTTGTGGCTTTACAGGTACATGGTATCAAACAACTCCCGAGTTGTTGTTTTCTGATGTGGTGGTGGTTTTTGTCTTTCTGGGCATCACTCGTGGCAGCCTGCTCTGAGATGTTTCATGGAATTATTAATGTTGGGAAAGGCCTCTAAGGTTATTGAGTCCAACCACTAACCCAGCACCACTGTGTTCACCACTGAAACAACATCCCCAGGTGCCACATCTGCGTGTTTTTTGAACATAGAATCATAGAATGGTTTGGGAACCTTAAAGCTCATCCCATTCCAGCTCTGCCATGGGCAGGGACACCTTCCAGTATACCAGGCTGCTCCAAGCCCCATCCAACCCAGCCTTGAACGCTTCCAGGGATGGTCATTCCAGCACTTCCTTGGGCAGTTTCACTTGCCTCTGCCTGCGCTGGTCTCATTTGCTGCCTGTAAGGTGGTGCTCCCTTGTATCACACCAGCTTTGCTGTGCCTGCCCAGGCTGCAGGACTTGCATATGGGGTTGGTGGTTCCCAGGATGGAAAATCACACTTTTAAGCAGTAGAAGTGGGAGAAGGAAGGTCCCAGTCTCCATTAGAGGGTCTGTCCTGTTGGAAGAGATGGAGCTATCTGGTCCAGGGAGAGGAGGAAGGAGGTGAAGGGAAGGAAAGAAGGTTGGGAACTGTCAGTGTAGAACTGTGCTGCTTCATCACGTAGTCTCAGGCTGCTGCTGAGTCTGCAGCAGGTAAGAGACCTTTGTAGAGATAAAAACTGGAACAAAGTCTCAGAAGTTATCTAAGAACTGGGGTTTTTGGTGACTAATTTATTCATGGGCTGGTGGACGCTCAAAAGCAACAAACTGTAGCTGATGATCCCTAAAGAGGGCTTGAGGCGCAATAGAGTTGAAAGTCTCTAATGAGAGCATGAAATCTTGCAGATAAACAGACCAAGGAGTTTAAGGAGAACAGTAAAGGAGAACAATATGAAGAATGAGGAGCGAGTGGGAATCTGGGACTATCAGGATTGTTCCACCTCATCTGAAGGACGTTCTGTATCAGTTTTCATGTTATCACTGTTTTGGTCAGTTCCTATAGTTAATACATGAATTCTTGCATTGAGACCTAACAAAAGACTGCTCAGGGACAGCATATAAATAGCTTTTGGCCTGCCTTATATTTATATATGTTGGTTAAGCAAACTTACATGGATAAACAATAGCAATATAATGACCTTTTTATAGATATGGCTCCGTGCATGCACCAGAGCAGTCTGGTGTATTTATTTCAGCTTGTAAACCATGCGTGGTTAGTACAGGATGTGTACTCTTCAGCATTTACAGTTGTTTAAAGGGAGGCTTTCGTGGTGGTGCTGTCGTGCAAGGAAACACCACCAGCCTGAGGCACAAAGTATTAAGTGTCGAGGGGTGGATGTACTAAGCAGGAGATTTAATTAAAAGGCCATCATGATATCTTGTAGCTAATGAGCATCTTTGGTTAAAAACTGAATATAGGAGCTGAATAACCCTACAAGATACCTGAAATGCTTTTGAGGGGAGTTAGATACCCAGTAACTATGGGATTTTGGAGAATGGAGATCTTTAATTCCTCTTAAAGTCTCTGGAGTGGTTAGTAGCAACCTGAAGGCTGAATTCATCCCTGGTCTTGTAAAATCACTGCTTTTGCCTGGGAGTGGGATTGGCTCAGGGAAGAAAACTGCTCTTTGATGTGTCCTGGAAAGCAAACAGTAGGTTTGGGATGCACACTGTGCTCCTGCCAGCTCTGCTCTGGAGGAGTGTGGCTCAGAGAGCAGCAAGAAACAGCCATAGCAGGACTAAGATGGGGAATTTTGCCATAAATCCTCTAAAACTCTTGGAAAGATGGAATGTTTCCCCTCCTCTTTTCTCTGCCCTTCCTCGTGAATCTAAATCCCCAGTGTTTAGGAACACGCAACGCTCGCGTGTGAGGACAGATGGTCAACTCATTTTTGCTGAGGGATTTTCCCCCATGGGTGGCTTGTTCTGGAAGTAATGCCCAGCTCTTCCCAACCACTGGACTCAAGCTCTTTCCAGAGGAGTAATGCCTCCCTGCTTGCACATGGGGAAAACCAGGGCAGAGCAAAGTACCCAGGGCAGAAGTGCAACACCACTGTCAGGGGGTGGAGATGTTCCCCCTCGGCAGCTTCTAGCGTGGATGAACCTGCTCTGGTAAGGTCACCTCTGGACCTTCCACGTTGGTGGACACCCTGAAGCTGCTCTCTGCTCAGCCATCAGCACTTTTGTGCCTGGACAATTCCTGCTGAGAACATGCAGTCTTCATTTTATGAACATCCATCCTGCTCCACGATGTTTCACCATGGCAGCAATTTGTGCCTTCCCTCCTCTTCAGCTCCTTGTGTGCTGCTCCACGGCTAAGAGCAGGAAGGCCCATTCCAGTGTTATCAGCCTCTTCTCTTGTATCCTACGGAATGGGAGCAACTGCCAAGCCCACTTTGCCTCCCGAAGTTTAACAGATTGGCCTACGTCTAATTTCTGCCTCTGTGTTTACAGAAGGTGGAGGATGGAGGGGAAGGGGGGCTGCTGAGCAAGGGAAGAGGGCACGGAGAAAAAAGAAATTACTAACCCTCCATCAAAGAGCTGCTTTCCTACTTGTGGTTTCAGAATGCTTCCTCCTTCCCCAGCTATCCTGTAATCACTCTCCAACATTCACCAGAGCAGTGTTTACATCCAGCCCTATTACCGGCAGGGGAGACAGGAGAAATTAAGGGCTCCCATGCCCCATTATCTCCCCCTCTTCCCCCTCCTCTCCCCCTCCCACAGGCAGACACACTCCTCTCCCCTTACCCCTTTTCATCAAATGCCTCCAATTCATGAAGGAGTAAAAGCCCTTTAATGGGATTCTGGAGATCTTAAAATCCAGGTGGTTTGTTTAAAAAAAAAAAAAAGAGAGAGGGAGGGGGGAAGAAAAAGGCAAAACTTGGAGGAATATGTACCACCAGCTCACTCTTTTTGGCTTCTTTGTTCCTTTTCCACGTTGTCTTGAACCTTTTTCTCCTTCACAACTCTGCTTGGCAGCTGGGGTGAGCTGAAGTTTGACTTGGATGGCTGGTGAGACCACACAGAGCTCACCCTGGCTGGAATTAATTTCCGATGTACAGCTGAAGAATCCCATGCGCGCACACAGACGCAGCGAGCCCTTGCATTTCCTTTTGATTTCCCTCTGGTGCTTCCTTCCCCAGATACCCTTTTTATCAGAAGCAGAACGAGCTGCAGTGCCAGCGCCGGGGCTGCCGGGGCGAGAGGCTCTGCCCCAGCGCGGCAGCAGAGCTGGGGGAAGGCGGAGGCTCTTTAGATGTTGGGCAGGCAAAGAGATGTGTGAAAAATGGCCGATGTTGGACAACAATAAATGGGGATTATGACTTTTTTTAACGAAGGGTAAAAAAGGATACTCATCTGGTACTGGCACTTGACGGGGACTTGAGGTCTGATTCCAATTCCTTGTTTAACCACAGATTTCCTCTAAATAATTCTCGTAATCTCTTGATTCCCTAGCTGAGGTCAGGGGCCCATTGTTCTACACCCTGTAACAACACAATGGGACACAGTTCCTGCCCCAAAGAGCTTACAGTGAAAACAATCAAAGAATGAAAAAGAAACCCAGGCTTGCCTGCAGTTACACCCTGGTGTTAAATTGAAGATTAGAACCAGACCTCCTGACTCTCTAGGTTTCGAGTCTTCTGCAATTGTAACGTTTTTCTGGCTCCTATCTTGAGATTCACACTGCAGTGTTAAAGACCATCAAAATAGAAAATACTGAACCTCCTACGCCTCAGAGCAGAGGAGAAGGAGCTGTTTATGATGGACAGCTCTGCTCCTATAGTGCGGACCTTGTTGATTCTTACCATAATGAGCACACAGAGAGAGGTTGAGAAGTTTGGGAAGCTGGTTGACCTTGGAGATTCCTGGGTTTCCTTTGAGCCAGGGCAATGGACCCGTGCTGCACTGGGCTGGGTGGCTGGTAAAGGATTGCAAGAGGGCTGCATTGAAGTCCCTTCCTCAACAGGAAGGGAAATGGCCGTGGGCGTATGGGGACATTTAAGCGGAGAATATTCACTCCCACATGTAGGAGCTGTTGGAACAACTCCGCGCCCGGAACTCTCTCCCCTCCCAGGGCAGGGATGTGCTGAATGCGTGGGGCGGCGCACGCGCGTGTGAACTCGGCCCAAGCGCTCCGAGTGCTGGCACGGCCGCGCTCCACTGCGGGAATACTCGTGGCACCACGGTCCTGGAGAAAGGGGGCAGGCTGGAATGGGGCTCTGGTTGTACTGGCAGTGCTCTAAAGCATCGGAGCACGATGTGGTTGCTGTGACCGGAGGAGTAAAACTGGAGTAAAACTAAAGCAGGCTCAGCAAATACCACCCTCAGTATCGCTCGGCAGAGAGAGGATCTGGCCCTGTAAGTCGCTGGAAATCTCATGGTGTTACAGCTTTTTTGAAGTCTCAGCATCTGGAATGACCTGATATTATGGAAAGTGATAATTTGTGTATGCTCAGCCATAAATATACAGCCATCTATACGCTCTACATGTTCCTTGGTTTCCCAGACACTTATTCCTACCTCCAGGGTATTCCGGTGGCACTACTTGGGCTTTGCATACTGAGTATTATTAGTGGGGGAAAATGTGAGTGCTCGTATCCCGTTTTCCTGTTTGGCAGTTTATGTAAAACATGTAGTCACTCTGAGATCTTTGATTTCATCCACATTCAGCAAATGGGGCAGTTTTTAGGCTTGTCAGAGAGATGGGCACACGCACATCTGGATGAGCACTCTCGGCAGGATTCATCATCCCTAACTTTGGGCATCACAGGAGATTTGCTCTCAGAGGTTACACCTTAAACGTGCTGTACGTCTGCTCAAACATCTACTTTTAGCCTGTATTTTATGGCTGAGGGAAATGGCTACCATTTAGGGCCAGCAGCTTTATTCCAGAGTTTCGTTACGGTGAGAAGTCTCCTCTGACTGCAAAGGGAATCAGTTACTGCATTAAAAAAAAAAAAACCCTACAGGCTGCTGGGGCACTTGGGTGAGCGACCAGAGCCGTGTGGCTCTGTCTGAGGGCACTCAGTGGTCCCATGTGGCCCCTGCTGGCCTTGGCTCCAGATCCTGACCCTGGAGAAGGCTTGTGCACAAGAGCTTTATTCGGCACGGAGTTGCCACTGGCAGATTTGTTCCTTGGCACTGGGGCTGAGCTGTTGAATAAGACTTTATTCTTCAGACTTAGGGATGACAGGTTTGACCATACAATGAAATCAGCTTTGTCCTCCTGATACTCTTAAATTTATTTTCTTTGTTTCAGAAAAATGTGGGGAAATTACTGGATTTCCAAACGTCTCTTCCAAAGGGAAGTGCACTTTAGACCTCGATTTCTGTAGAAGTATTGGCAAAGGGTAAGAGGAGGAGCAGGAAAATGATTCTTTTAACATAAAATGCTCCAGAATCAAGAGATAGGCATCAAAAACTGCTAAGGTTTAATACACAAGAAGTCTATTTGGCTTCTGGATTTTGGGATGTCCTTGGGTCATACTTTCAAGATTTTCCTTGCACACCAGCAAGGAAACTTGCTTCTTTTAACTTAGTTTTTCTGTTAATGAGAGCTGAGACTCTCATGTAATTACTTGTTTCCTGGAGTTGAGGCCTTTAAGTAAATATCCAATATCCAGAGATTTGTGTTAAAGTCAGGAGCTGGCCATTCTGGTTTATTTTATTTTAGAGAAGCCTCTATTCATGTACAAAACCTAGATAGCTTTGAAATAGCCATGGAAAGAGAATTATCATCGGTGTTTTTAATTCTACTAATAGCTACTCTAACAGCAGTTGAATTTTTTTTTTCCTGTGAGATTTTATTCTGCTGGAAAAAATTTGGAACATAGCAAAATGTTTCTTTCTGGAGAAGTTGAAAACCTTCCTCTTGACTTAATTCTGCCTTCCATTATAGTACATTTTATTTATAGTATAAGGGATGAAAGAGCTGAGCTCCATTTGAAATGCTGAAGTGGAAATTAGATAGTTCTTAATAAAAAGAAGGATTTGAGGGAGGGGGTCACAGCAAACTATTTTCATTAGTTTTCATCTCCCCCAGAGTCTGAGGGTTTGGGCTTTTCATGCCAATTACTTGAAATGTGGATATGTCAGAAATTTTTGCTGTACATTTGACTTTTGACCAGCCTTTGGTGTTACTTCAGATGAAGACTGTAATAGAAACACAATGATACAATTGGTTTAGTTATAAATATATTCCTTATTTTCTTGTCCTCTGCTTTTCATTTTATTGGTGACCCATTTCAAAAGCAATTGTTGCAGGCCAATACCTTGATGCAACATTAATAAGAACAAAGAGGCTTAAATTATGGAAATAGCTGTCTATGTGACACATTAGTAGTTTTACTCTCCATTTGGCAGATCTATTGTGGATAAAATTGTGTGTGAAGGGATGAAAGGGAAGAAACTTGGATAAGAGTAGTAGTATCTGCTCCAGGATAATGAGGAAGACAGACCCATGCAGAGATTTATTTTGCTTTTGGCAATTAGCAATAGCTATATTGTCTCTGAGAAGCTGAGACTGCCGCAGATAATAATGGGAGTGCTTTTGAGATGGTTTATCCAGCTCTCATAAGCAGGGATTGAATTTGTGAGGGCTCTGGGGACTCAGCACCACCTCTGGAGGTGCTCGCGTGTGCTGCTAATCACACAAACTTTTAGGCATCCATCGTAAGGAGCCCAGGGCAAGAAAAGCTGGCTTTGGAGCTGTCAGGTGGAAGCAGCCCTGCCCTGAGTGTTCCATCCCTGTGCTGCTCAATCTCCCCACCTCCCAGGAAACAATTCCCAATATCCCATCCATCCCTGCCCTCTGGCAGTGGGAAGCCATTCCCTGTGTCCTGTCCCTCCAGCCCTTGTCCCCAGTCCCTCTGCAGCTCTCCTGGAGCCCCTTTAGGCCCTGGCAGGGGCTCTGAGCTCTCCCTGGAGCCTTCTCCTCTCCAGGTGAGCACCCCCAGCTCTCCCAGCCTGGCTTCAGAGCAGAGGGGCTCCAGCCCTCAGAGCATCTCTGTGGCTTCCTTTGGACTCGCTCCAGCAGCTCCAGATGGTTTCTCCTACATTTGTCCTGAGTACCTGTGGCTGTATACAGCAGACTGTCCATTGGCACCAGGGTTTCACATAAACATCAAGGCTTTGGTGTATTTGTTGCCAGGGATCCGCTGAGACGTGGCAGCTCAAACCCTTTGGGCTGTGCTGGTCCATCTCCTTCACCCAGCTACACAGTTCCAACTGGTTCTGGCTTTGATCTGAGATGGAGAACTGCTCCTGGTCTTCCTGAATGTCAAAAAAGTTCTTCTCTGATGTAAATCCCTGGCTGTCAGTGAGCTGCCCTGGCTTGACATAATGAAAATGACACAAAGAGATGGGTCTGAGAGGTAGAAATAGCCCAGTGGCCGGTGTTTGGCCAGTGTGGCTGCTGTGAGCTGGCCTTGGCTCAGCCCGTGGCAGCTGCAGTGAAACCCTCCGACACTGGGATGCTCACAAGGCATTTCGTGCATTTCACAAGGCTTTGCCAGCTGTCACAGCCCTGGTGACAACTTCAGCATGTATTTCTCAGTGCTTTTTCAGGTGAAGGCAGTGAGGGGTGGGAGGTCAGTGGTACCCTGAGCCATACAACAGGTTGGAGGAGGAACCAGAGCCGTGGGTTTCCCATCCCTGTGGCAGCTCCTAAACACACTGACCTGAAAGGCTGCCAAGGCAGCAGAGCCAGGAGGTGTCTCGATCCCCTGGGCCAAAACACAGGTTGTTGGCTGACTTCAGAGCAGGAAGCTCGGGGTGCAGGTTTGAGCTGGCTCAGTGGTGAGGTGCCACCAGCCAGCTCCTCGTGGCACCAGTGACAGAGAACCCCCGGGCGGCCGCAGCGTCACCGAAGGCTCTTGGCGGCAGCGTACGCGGCAGAAGCTGTGTCACCCATGCCTGGGAAGGTGCCTGTGTGGGAGGGTTGAGCAAGATCCTGAAGCTCAAGGGAATGTGAAATCCTCCCCCTTCCTGTCTGTGCTCTTTCTGTGTGTCTGGGAAGGAGAAGGGAGCTCGTGCTGCCTCCGCCCGCTCCCTCCTCGGGAAGGTTCGGGGAGCCGGGAGCCAGGGACTCGCGCGCCCCATTCTGTCGCAACGTCCCAACATCAACACCCTCTGATCTATGGTATCCTGAGAGTTTGCAGCTCTTGTGTGGAGATGGAGTATGAATAAGGGCCCCCCAGTGTATTGGGAATCGGGCCTGTGGGTCTCCTGTGTCAAGTGAGTCATAATGTATTAGATCCGAGGACTTCCCCCACGGGTGTTTAGTCTCAACAAACCCAGCTAATTCAGATTTAACTTAGCTCTTAATATGCTACATTGCTGAGTCTTCTAATTAATGCCACATGTTGCAGTCAGCTGTCATACTGAATAAATGTTTACAAAGCTATTAATGTACTGTATTTGTAAACCAGACCAGCTCCTTTTTGGAAATCATGTGGTATGTGTTTTCCCCTCAAAGATGAAAAAAGTTTTTTAGCAATAACGGATACTTTATTTTTGCAGCAACAGCCACTTCCCAGGAATTCATTGCTAACTTTCTTGGGCCGCAGCCACTATACCAGGGAAGGACGTGGGGAAAAGCGCCGTGCTTTAAACAGAGATGCTGAGCTGAGCCCTCTCGCCATGGAGGGACAAGGGGCTGGCAGGGGTCTGAGATCCCCGTGCCGGGGGTGATGCCGGGAGGAGGCAGAGTCCGTGCGTGTGTTGGTGGCTCTCCTGTCCCCAGCTGCTGCGATCCCTCCCCTCCACTGCCACGTGAGCGGGGACACCCGGCCACAGCTGAGGGAACAGGGACACAGCCGTGCTGTCAAGCAGTCTGCAGGCCAGCTGCCTTCTGCTCAGGGGCCCTCGCGGGGCTGGGGACATGGGATGGGGACGCGGGCTGGCCACCGCCATCCCCACATGGCCAGCACTTGCCTGGCACGGGGACTGGGTGACTGGAGCAGTGGGATCGTGGGGGTGGGAGATCCAACCTTATCCTCAGAGCCACTCCCCAGCAGCTTGCTCCGCTCAAATTCATGTTTTCTGTTTTCTGAGTTTGTCTGGTTATGTCTTTAATTCCCTTCTGGGGCTCCAGGGAAACAGCTTTCTTCTGCTGGGACTCCTGCACTCCTGTTTCATCTCTAATCGGCTGCAGAAACCATAGGAGATGTCAAAGGACTTGAAAGCTTAGAGGGGGTGAGGCTGGGATCTGTGCACGGCCACCAGCTCCTGTGTCCCACTGGCCAAGGCATCTAGCTAAGGGATTTGGGGATGTCGTCCTAGCTGAAGTCCATGACCCTCACAGAGCCTACTGAGAAGGGTTTCACTCCAGCAATAATTAAATAAATTCAAATAGTGTTTTCTCTGCTTTTAACTGGGTGAAATTTAGGCTAACATTATTTTGGAAGAATTAATAGTGAAGTCTGTTCAGCTAAAGAGAAGCAAAGCAGTTAAGTGATTTCACTACTGGGGCTCAGCCCTTTGCCCTGGTGCTCCACTGGCTCTGACTGACTTCCCCAACACAGGGATTAGCTCCAGATCTGGACATCTAAGCAGGGCAAATCCAACCTTGTCCAAGTCATTGTGCCTTGGTGAGAAGCTTGGTGCAGTCTCAGTAGAATGAGTCTAGAAAAGGAGAAAATATTCTTACTTAGGTACTTTATTCACTCTTTTCTTTCTCTGTATGTCCTGCAGCCGTCTAATATTACTATGCCTGCATGTGGATTGTGTTTCCCACCCAAAAGGGAAGAGAGGGTCATTTCATCTGGAAAATGTTTGAGTACTCAGGGAATGATGCTGCATAAGCTAAGGACTGCACCTTACAGCCTTCCTGTTTTATTTAGTGCCTGTTTATGGCTGAGTGTGGCTGAGGGAGTGGGAGCTCTTTGGTTCCCTGGTGCTGGCAGCAGATGGAAGGTCCTGCTGTACCACAGGGCCATGTGCTCCACGAGGCGCTGCAGGTGCCATCAGAAATCACCAAACAGCAGGACTGACTGTCCCTCCCCGTAAGAACGGTTACAGGAACTGGCTGATGCGCTTTGCATGAGAGCCTACAGGCATCTCTGTGGAGGTGGCTTTCATCTTCTCACATCCGCTCGGAGAGTATCCCCAGTCCTTGGGGTTTTTCTCCTTGCCTGACGCTTGTCTCCCCCCTGCAGTGTGATTTCTGTTCTGTTCACCCCACAAGATCTCCCTGTCTCCCTCCTCAGCTGCTGCAGCCCGGAGCCATCGCTGTGTCTGCAGAGGGGGCACACGGAGTGCAGGCAACGTGCCACTGTCCCAGTGCCTCGGCCAGTTCAGATGGGGGACCTGCTGCTTCCCTGCCTGCCTGGGGTGGAAAGGAAAGAGCATTTGGGGTGGGAGATGGAGCATCCGCATGGCTGGGGCCATGGCCAGGCTGTGGGTCAGTGCTGCCTGCCAGTACCTGCCAGTCAGTCCGGACTCAGCTCCACGTGCTCCAGCTTGTGCGCAGTGAACCAAGAACTGAGATATTTTTGGTGTTGCCTCTCCCTAGGAGCCATACCCCTGTGAGTGCGGCTAACCCTGTGTGCGTGGGTGTTACCTGTTAGCTCCCAGCTTGGTGAACCCCTGGCAGAGGCACTGAGGGGCTGCTGGTGACTGGTGGGGGCACAGCCACCTCTCAGAGCCCCACACCTGCAGGCAGAGGGAAGCAAGGCAAGCTAAGCTGGCTTTTCATTTAGGGTAATGGTTTCAGAGCAGGATCCCTTCAGGACCAGGTTTTGAGGGGCTGCCCCAAGCTGCAAACCTTAAAACATCCTGCCCTCCCCGCTGAAGCCGAGCACACACCTGCTCTGGCTGTGGAGCCACCTCTTCCATGTCTTTAATCCCCTTTTTCCCAGCCCGCCTCACCAGTGCAAAGTGTGCTCGCAATGTTTAACTTCCCTCATTAGGCTGAACATTCCTCTTTTTAACCTCTTTAACCTGCAGCATTCCCATTGGGAAGACCCTGTCTCCATACTTCTCAACTGCTCTTAATTAGATTGGGCATTTCTTGCCTCTGCTGTATATTTACAATTTAGGAACAGGAAAAAATACAGCCTGCACTTAAGGGCTTTCTTCCCCTCGTTCGCTTCCCGTGCTTGATATGTTGGACAGCAGGAGGTGGAAATTTTAAAGCCCAGAGGAGCAGAACTTGACTGGGAGGACAATCTGAGGCGGTTTAGGTCATTCTTTAGGCAGGGCTGATTTCATATCTTGATGGATTTTTACAACAGCTCTCACTTTTTTTATTTCCATTGCCCCATGTGCGCATGTCCCTGTGCACACACACACCCCTATTGTCTGTCGTCTGCTCTTCTCCTGCCATCAGCCTTTTATTATTGTTGATGCCTTTTCATTCCTGATGCCAAACTTGATTTGGAGATCGCAGTACTGAGGGTTTCATTTGGAGCACTGTAGATGGAAAACTGAAGTCCTAAGTGACTGGAGCCCTCGGCCAATCTAATTGTTATTGACATTTGTGTCTGATTGTTCATCAAGGAGGATTTGACTTGCAGGCCAAATCATTCTATTACCAGGGTTCCTTTCAGCCTTTTCTCTAACATCAAAAAACACCCCCACCTCAGTCAGCAGCAGCAGAATCAATGGCAATATCTGGAGATGTGAGGGGGGAGCAAAGCTGGAGGAGATCCATGTACGTCCCGTTTGAAATGTGCGAGCGAAAGACCCGAGAGCCGGCGGTGTTGCCTTACAGGGGGAAAAAGGATCTCATTAACAGACTACCGTTTTCATGGCAAGGTGAAGGAGGCAGAGGAAGGAGGGGCTGGCAGGGCTAATTATATTAAGGTCATTTCACCTGTCAAAACTTTCCCTTTAGTGGTGTCCCTGGTGCCCTGGGATAACATCCAGATTTGTCCTGAATGGTGTCTCTGTTCCTGCTTAGGAGCCTTGACTGGTGGGTTGTGAAGCGAGCTGCATGAAAGGAGCCCTGAAGGCACCCTTTTGCCTCCTTTTCACCTCCTGCTCTCCTTTGATTTTGCTTTTCCCCCCTCTTGAGTTTCAGGGTGGGTAATGACGAAGCCCTGCTGTGCCGCTCGCCCGGAGTCGCGCTTTCCCCGGGGAGCACCCAGGCAGCTGGCACAGCAAACGCCCCGTGTGCAGCCAGGTTCCTGTCTCCCTGCATTTCGAACCCACTTACACCCTGCTGCCATGCCAATTTATCCCCCTTGAAAGCTCTCCTTTGGAGCAGAGAGGGATGGAGCGAGGCTGAGTTTGCTCATTAGACTAATGGTGGAAATGGGAACGATGCAGATGCAGGGATCAAAACAGAACCAAGGGAAATATTCTGCTTATTCATTTGAAAGAGGCAGGTGTGAGGGGGTGGCTGGTAAACCAGAGCGTCCTCATCCTGGTGATGAACCCTAGAATTACCTGCCCTCCTTCAGGGGATTGTTCCAAGCCATTAAGTTATTTCATTTTCCAGGAGTTTGGGGGGTGGAAGGCAAATTTCTGCAGTTAATCTTTCTCTCAAGGTAGGTGGAAGCCGTGCCGATGGCCTCGCTTTGCTTACATTAGCAGGTAGAAGTAATTTGGGGAAGGAGGCAATGGGAGGAACGCAGTAGGGTTCATTTAGGATCACGCGGGTTTTATGTGTCGCCACGGAAACAGCAGAAATTTCAGAGATCAAAGGGCTTCTCCACCAAAAGTTGCTACGTCAATGTGTTGGGTAGCTTGAGAGAGAACTGAGGACGAGGAGGAAGTGAACCTAATTCCACTGGCCTTTGGCAAGCAGCTCAGTGAGTCAGATTTATCCTGCTGAAGCTGCATTGCTGGGGTTTGAGAGTTGGATTTGGCTTAACATGCCCTGCCTTTGAGAGATGCTCAGGAGCAGCGGTGAGTCACGAACGGTTGTGACGTGCAGGAGGATTTGATGAGTTTCCCTAAATCGGGACATATTTGGATCCTGGGATTGGCTTTCAAGTAGGAAAATAAGCAGAACCACATAGTTGCTAATAGTGCATAGTTACTACTACTCTTTAATTAGTGATTTCATTGGAGAGACAAGCGAGAGGCGTTGAGCTGTGGGTGCAGTGGGACTGCCTGGTGGGCGATGCCATTTGGGTTGAACGGTTGGACATCTGCATTTTGCTCCACTGAAAGAGTTAAATGGCCCCTAATGTAAAAAGGAGTCCTGGGGGAAAAAACCTGCAGTTTGTAGTTCTGAGAGTGCCGGGGAAATTGTTCAAACTGAATGTGTGTAACTATCTGTCACACCAACCTCTGCTGCTCCAGGCTCTTCCCATGGTTTCTAACGTATGGACAACCACCACAGCAGCCTGTCCCCTGTTTCTGTCTGACTGTTTGGTCCAGTGCTGCTCTTCTGCCCTCCTGAGCTGGCTTAGTTCAGCAGCAACATGACTGGCCAGGCTTATCTCTGACTCTCTAAATGCTTTATTTATTTTTGGTGAAGTCTTCTGGAAGGTAGTTCTCAGTAAATGCCACTTTCTCCTTTCGGGAGGCAGTTAGGTATATCAAGCTATGATATGATGCTTTGGCCCTAAAAAAGGAGGGAAAGTACCCAAATGAGGTGAGTGCTGTGCATCCCCAGTCTGGCTAGAATCCCCCCTTGGGGCCAGACCAAGTTGCTATTTCAAAAGTCTTCCAGACCTATAAAAAACAGCGGCTTCTTCGTAGCACAATTTGTAACATGGGCCTTGAGGAGGATGAATGAACAAGTGTAAAGGCTCTTGCTCTTGTAGGAAAGGACAAGCCAGAGTTTTGATCATATCAAGGGCAATGGGAAGCAAAAATATTGCTGGGGCTGGCACTTGAGTATCCACCCCGAGTCTCACTCCTGCCAGGTGTTCCTGCCCTGGCTCCCAAGGCAGCAACGCTTCCAGTGCAGTAACCTGAATCATTTTAAAGAGCAAAGCAGAGACAAAGCCCCGCATTGTCGGCAGCAAAGGTTGAATAAGAAGACCTTTGGGAGCCCCGCCACTTCTCCCTTTAATCTGATCAGCGAGCAGCATTCTTGTAATTCCCTCCAGGTCACTCTGAATTCCTGCAGTTTCTCAGCCAGGTTGAAGCCTTCCCCTCCGATATTAAATAATCTGCAGGCTTAGAGAAAACAACAGAGCAGGAGCAAGGGAAGGCTTAGTTTATATCAGAAACCAACAGGAAGCTGCTGTCACCTTCTCCCAACATCTCTGAGACTCAGGAATTTAAGCCTTACCTTGCACTGTGTGCTCTGCTTTTAAAACACTTTGCAAGGTCATTCTGAGAGGAAGTGTTGTGTTTTTACTATAAAACAATGCCCTTATGAGGTATCTGTAAACTTCAGTTGTTCCTGGCTTAATTTAGGTGAAGCAGTGGCTTCAGTGGTAGCCCAGGGACACGGGACTGCTCCTAAAGCTCACGAAAGCAAGGTTGGCTTGGTTCAAATCTCACCTCTGTTGCATTTTTGGGGCACAGTGGAGCCCGCAGACAAGAATGAGGCAGGAAGATGAACCAAAAGAATTAAAACTACTTTTGTCCCTCAGTGGGAAATAGTGATGTTGCCAGAATTCCTTGTTCCAGCTGCCCTAGGAAGGCACTTCATTCACTTCAGTGGCTGCTAATTCCAGCTTCATGTGAAACTCCAAAGATTTTAAATGATGCTGGAGAGATGAGGCTGTTTTGAGAAGTGAAGTGTTACTGTTTTTCTGAGGACTTGATTTAGAAAAGGAACAAATTTTCTTCCAAAATACACAAAAGAAATATTAGTACCATGGAAATGCATAGCCTGAAGACTCAAATGACATCGGGTCACCACTTTCTTTTATCAGAATCTTTGAAGTCTTGTCCCAGTTTTCTAATTTAGATTCTTGTGATAAGAGGTTCTCAGTGAGCCTGGGCAAAAGCCAAGGCCCTCTCCTGCTAATAATGTGTTGGGAACACAACTACCAGTAGCAGTTCCAGTCCTGAGGGTGGGCCAGGTCTTAAAAGTGGCTGTGGGGACTCTGCAGAGACAAACCCTGAGACTTAGGACTGTTTTACATTTCAGCCAGCTCTTGGACCCGAGGGCATGAGCCACGGGCTGGGTTTGATCTTTAAAAGCATCGTGCTCCATTCCTGGGCTCTGTTGCGCCTCCCTGGACTGAATGCTCGAGGTGGATTTCACTGACTTGCTCTTGGAACTCCCTCCTGGTCTCACCTGTTCACAAAAACCCGTGGAAGTTTCTCATAATAAGATGGAGAATTAAATGAGCAGCTTGTAGCTAAGCTTATTTTTGAGCAGATGCTTTCGGGGATGCGCCAGCCCTGGGCAGAGCCCATCCTAGTCTGAATGACATGGAGATGTGTGCAAGGAATGGGGAATGGTTCTAGAGGGGACAGTGACTGCTTTCCACCAGTGCCTGAGTCCAGCTTTTCCTACCACCTGACAGTAGGGAGTCCTGGAGAAGGTGGGAAGGTACAAAGGCTACAACCCTCAGGAGGGACCTTCTCCTCTGTAGTGTTGGAGGATGCTCAGGGACACTGAACAAGAGCTTGAAAAAGAGCTTTCCTTGCTCCGAGGCCTAAGGCAGCTGCCAGCTGAGCACAGCACATGCACAGTTTGCTGGGTGTTGCAGCAAGAAGGAAAAACGGGATCCCTGTGTCCAGGGTAGCACTCTGGCTGTCTCAGCCACCCCAGCTCCAGGACCGGTCACTGCAGGTGCACTCGGGCCTGCCCTGAGGAATGACAGTGCTGGGTCATCTGTGCTGGAGCCGTGGCTCTGGGGGCAGGGGGATCATCGGATCCGTGCTGGCTAGGCACTGCCCCGTGCCTGTGCGAGCTGTGTGTGCAGGGCAGGACCTGAGCCCCGAGAGCTACAGCTCATTCTGTGATTAATTAGTGATTCCTGACCGCAGGCAGCTCCAGCCTGCTGATAATAACAAGAGTGCAGGAGCTGCCTCCGTGCCCTGGCCACTCTCATGACGTTGCCTGAAATCACTGCAGCAGAGACAAGGGCTGCTGGCAGGGCAGGGCAGGGATAAACCTCCTGCTCCCCTGGTTTGGGTCTGTTTCCCTGTTCGATTAACCCCTGGATGTTTCCCCCACCCTCAATGGCTCCTTGCCCCCAGGGCATTGCCCCAAAGGCCTCGGCAGCGCCAACAACAGCTCACCCGCACCGCCCATCCAACCTGCTCCCCAGCTGGGACGGGAATTCTTTGGGAATTCTCCACAATGCCCTCTGTAGGCTCCAGATGAACAGAGCACACGCTTTCCAGTGCCGGGGGAAGTGGGAATGGGCTGGGGCTGCAGCAGGACACGGCTGCCTGGGAGCTGGAGTAGCACTGGGCAGGACCTGGCTGTGGTTCCCTGGGTGGATCCCGGCAGTGCTCCCGGCTGTGCCAGCTGTCCGGGAGAGCTCTGCAGCGAGGAGCTATGCTGGGAGCTGTGCTAGCGTGTTTTCTGTCTCACACGGGGGTGCTTTCACACTCAGAATGGTTTTAATTACTTGTTGGAAGATTTTGAGAGCTCCCAGGGCACTCGAGAGGCCTCAGTCAGTGTTTCCTAGCTGAAGGCATCCGTGGATGTGCGTTCCTCGCCTTACTCACAGCCCAACCTTGCACCAAGAGTGGGGCCTGTGCCAAGTGCCTGGGTGGTTCTGTGGTGGCTCTGGTCGTGGGTCTCAATGGTTGGCAGCTCCAGGCGTGTTGGAGTTTGCACCAGGCTCTATGGAATTTGCAGAGAAGTGGTTGTTTCTCCTAAATTATCACTTATTTTTTTGCCTTGCAACAGTGCAGTGCACATAACCTTGCAGGGATAAAACCTCCTTTGTGGGAATAGCAAAGTGACTCCAAAAAAAGGGGCTTCAGCTGCAGAGGTGAGTTGTGGCTGTAGCTCCAACCCTGTGCCCCTGTCTCTCTCACTGTGCAATTCCTAATGTTCAGGATCCCTTTAGTGTCAGTACCTGACCAGGAAAAGACTCTTTGCTGCTTTTTTTTTTCCTGGAAGAAAGTATCAGCAGATGCTGCTGAGTAACTGAACTCACACTTCCAAGCAGGAAAAATCAAAGGAACAGATTCCCTTCCCTGCTTGGCCTCAGACTTCATCTCACCAGGGTGAACTGTGTAAGGAGCTAGTCCAGAAATTTTTTTATAGGTTTCATAAAGTCATGCTTGTGGTGGAGGTGGGAGGAAGGGTCACAAATGAGTGACCTGGGGGGTGTGATGGCTCCTGCCAAGGACGTCTCAGCTCCAGCACAATCTGTGCGTTCCCACAGCGCTGAATGTTGCCCAGCATCACTGCTCCTCACCCGGCTATCTCCCTGCAGGACTTTGGAGCTTGCTCTGAGGTTTAGCTCTGTCCCTGTGACCCGCAGCACATTGCTGGGGACCCCACACACCTTCTCCTCCACGCTGGGATGCCACAGCTTGGGCAGGCACGGAGGAGTGAGCGTGGTGCAGTCGGGTACGGCGCGGAGGGAGAACACAACAGAGCAGGGCCAGATGTTGCCACATCGGTGGGGAAGCGGAGTGGCCAAGAGCTGTCACCAGGACAACCAGAACACTGATGGATCGGTCCAGCCCTGTCCCCTGCTCTCTGCAGCTGCCTTCCCACCCTCAAACCGTCCCTCCCATGGGCTCTTCCACCCATTCCTTACATCCTCTGCAAGGCACTGACGGAGTTGTAACAGGGCTAACATTTCTCCAGACACTGCTGATCACTGCAGGGGGCTGTTTCCATTTCTCTCCAGTACCAGGGGATATTTTATGGGGAAGAGGTGGAGAGGCTGGTGGTGTTGGGTGGCTTGGAGTGCACATGAACAGAGCTGATGGGTTCCCCTTCTCGTTCCTTGCACCCACCCCACAAATCCCATCCCAGGGCGGTTCTTCATCAAAGCTCACATGGTGTGATCCGATACTCGCCTGTCCTTGGGGAAAGAAAAAGCACTGAGTGTTTCCTTTTGTTTTAAGCTGTGTAATTGGTAAGGAAAACATATCCTCTTCTAGTGGCTTTTCTTTTATTGTCATGTTTAGGAAGTTTTTTCGCATGTCATAACATTTTGTCTGTTTTTACTGAAATCCTTCCACGAAGGAATGATTGTTTGCACAAACAGACTGACATGTTGATACAGGCTGACAACTGCATGGCTAAGACCAAAATAAAATGTAAAGTAAACACATTTGCATAAGTTTATAGTATGACCCAGTTCTTACGAAGCGGAGGAAATGGGGAGATGTGAATCTAAGCAGCTTATCTTGCATCTCCCCTTTCTGCTGTGCCCCTCATTCTTAACCTCTGCTCTGTGACTGCCATGGGAGAGTTGTCTGATTTTTCCATTCAGATTTGAAACAACAGGTCCCTCTTGTAGTTCACTTGTGGTTTTGTTTTGCTTAGAAGGGAGGGCATGGAGGAGGGAGCATTCCTGGTTTTCCCCTCATGTGAAACTGGTTGGTCTTTTCATCCTTTTTCTTCTCAGTTACACTTTAAAAGGCTTCTGTCAGTGTATTTTCCATCACTTTAAAATTGCATTGACATGCTGCTGTTTTGTCATAAGTGTGGCACCGCAAAATGCTGATTTGGTACTATCTATATTTGATCTGCTTGTGGCATGATTTCCTTAAGCATTGTGCGATCAGTGCCTCTCTTTCCAGATGAGAAAAGCAGAGCGTAGAGCAGTAATTTCCTTTTGGAGCTGGATCACTGCTGTCCTGGCTGAGTGAAGTGAGATTTGCTAGTTCTCAGCTGCCTGGAAATGATACAGCTCCCTTGTTGATGTGTGCGACTGGAAACAAGCCCTTGCCCCGCCACCCAGGAGTTCATCCAAAAGTCTGTGGCATCAGTCAGGTCTAAGTTGTTGGTTGGCTTTCACAAAATAACTCCCAAAAACTATTAATCCTAAAAATACCTTTTGAAGGGCCTCCTCTGAACCTGGCTGTCCCAGAGGGAGCCAAAGGGCCCTTATTCTCAAAACTGCAATTAATCCATGCTGCACTGTTGGAGAGAAGGAATGAGGGAGGTCTTGGAAAAATAATGTTAAGTCCTTGGAGCAGAAAGATGCTTAAACCCGACTGCCACATGGTAAAGATGGACTCCAGGTCCATCAAAGGACATTTCTCTGACTTGCACAATTTCTGCCTGCAGTTAAACATCTCTGCTGGGTTTCCTGCAGTAACTGAAGGCAGAGGAACTTCTAAATTCAACTGTCAGTCTCTGAACATCAGAGGTCCCTCAGCCCCCTGCAAGCCTCTCCCATCTGATGTCCATAGCCCCAGTCATTGCTGGTAGTAGAGGGCCAGAGTTAACTTTTCATCAGCCTTGAACAGAGCTGTTTTGGTTTTGATTAGGAGGAGCCCATCGGTGCCAAACGATCTGACTAACAGAGCCCCGCGTGAGCAATCCTTGCTGTGGACAGAACACAGTAATAGTTTCCAAAATCCTTGAAGGGAGCGCAAAGCCCTGGTCTCTTAGGGCATGAGCAATTCAGATGCACTGTCATTCCATGTGTGAATTTCTGGGAGAGAGTGGGATTTAGGGGAATATTTATTTCTGGGTTTCCTTTGGCCTATTTTGGGCCATTTCTCGGTTGGTGAGTTGTCGTCCGTGCCTCGCTTGGATGGGCGTTGTTTGCAGAGCTGACTTTGAGTGCTTGGAGCTGTGAGGTCTCACAATGACCCTCACATCACCCTCCTTTGGGGGTCCCAGCTCTCCATCCCCAGGGCTTGCTCAGCTGAGCTCCCTCTGGAGCTCCAGAGCTGGTAGGGAACGCAGCTGTGTTCCTGCTGGCCCCTCTGGCTCCGTGTTCCAAAGGGAGCTGGAGGGTCAGAGCTCCGTTCGTCACCATCTGACCTCGTGGTCATCTGGGGGGACTTTGCCAATGACATTGCAAATGAGGAGAGTGGCACAAGGCTGCCTTGTCATGGCAACATCACCCTGGAGTGACAGTGGGGAATGTTATTTGGGGGTTTTTTCCTATGTCGTTGCACATGCTGGTAAAAGTCTAACAAGAAAAATATGTGTTTATGAAAACCTTAGACGCAGTGTCCCCACAGCCAGACCCTTCACGTGTCTTTATTTTGTTGGATTTTGGATGTGCCTCTCTCTTGACGGGAACTGCGTGCCCAACCTTAAAAAGTGTCAAGATATTCAAGATTTATAAGCCATAATTTTGATTTCCAAGAGGCAGCAATGGGGCTGTGACATCCAGATTGTCCATGAAATATGCTGGTGCCATGGCTAGTGCTGGATCTTCTGAAAGGGTGGGGTTTGGGTAAATATCCTAGAAGAGTTAGACCACAAATACTGAGTTGCAGGAAAAAGAAGACCTGGGACGGGGTTGATTTATGTTTGTATTTTGTCATTCTGGGTATTTTTCTGTGACACACATCCACTTTAGGACACTGGTGTTAAGCTCTGATGTCATATGTTGCAGGTTTTGTGGCTTTTACAGTTTTCTTAGAAGAGCTGGGAAGAGTTTTGGTCTATGTGGGAAAAATGTGGCAGGGATGGCTGGAAGTGAGTTTGTGAACGCAAGTCCCAGCAGATGTTCCTATGGCCAGGGTAGCCCAGGAGAGGCAGAGCTGAACGTGGCTCATGGGATTTTTAGCTGTGCTCTCCCAGACTGACAGTGAAGCTTCATCTTAACTGAGGGAGCTGGGCTGAGAGCTGGGGGTGCTCACCTGGAGAGGAAAAGGCTCCAGGGAGAGCTCAGAGCCCCTGCCAGGGCCTCAAGGGGCTCCAGGAGAGCTGGAGAGGGACTGGGGACAGGGGCTGGAGGGACAGGACACAGGGAATGGCTTCCCACTGCCAGAGGGCAGGGATGGATGGGATATTGGGAAGGAATCATTCCCTGGGAGGGTGGGGAGGCCCTGGCACAGGGTGCCCAGAGCAGCTGTGGCTGCCCCTGGATCCCTGGCAGTGCCCAAGGCCTGGCTGGACATTGGGGCTTGGAGCAGCCTGGGACAGTGGGAGGTGTCCCTGCCATGGCAGGGGTGGCACTGGATGGGTTTTAAGGTCCCTCCCAACCCAAACCATCCTGGGATTCTCAGAAATTGGGAAGCCTGAGTCTGTATTTGTGGGTTTTGGAGATGATCTGGAGCAAAAGGGGAAAATGTCATGGACGGAGCTGAACCAGTTTATGCAACCATCACATTCTCTCCCTGGCCTTGCTGCAAGCTTTCTGAGAAGCTATAGACCAGTCACATATTTCCCTCCTCTGCCCGGGTATTATTATTTGGGAATTAGAAATAATTAGCTGGTTTTTTGCCTGTTGCATCTGTTCAGACCACAACTGGAACTTGACTTTCCACTCTGTGGCCAGACACAAGAGCGAGACGTTAGTCTGAACGTTTGGCTTGTCTGATCATTTTCATAGCTAATGTATCAGATAAAACCAAGCACAGCAAGGACGTGTCTCATTCCTGACTCTGCTCTGAAGGTTGGCTTGACAATCATGTGTTTCTGTACCAGTGGAACTTTTTCTTTTTAAGCCGATGTAATTGTGCTGCTGCAAACGTGGATGGGATTGATTTCGGACTGGAGATGTTAATGGCTCAAGTGTGGTGTAGCACTCCAAGAACAAAGAACATGGAAGTTTGACTCCCACATCACAAGTGGATGATGATAAGGGCATTATTTGAGACTTCTGGGTATCATCTGATACGTATCAGATTGTCAGAGTCGCCTGATGAAGGAGGTGGCTGATAAACCCAGCCTAGTGGCAATTCTACCACCCCAGCTTTCAGAGTTCGCTTGTTCGTGCTGGCAGATAAAAAGATATCAAAGAGATGTGTACCTCTTATTCCTTAAAAATCCTTTCTTACTACCCTGTGTCTCCCAGGTCATCTGCACAGGTTTTTCATGTCATTATGCTGGGGAGGAACACAGGGCTGGAGCTGGCATCTGTGGGGACTTGCTGGGAAGCTTTGCCCTGACCGTGTGCACGCTCCAGATCGTTTACGCAAGCTTTGCAAATCCAGTGCTTTGGGAATATGGTCGGGATCTGCTGGAATAGACTAAGCATGCTGCTTCCATGAAGTGTGGGTGCAATGAGTCACATTACACAGAGTGACTTACGTAGAAAAATTCCCTGCTAGGTGTCAGAAGAAAATGTGTTTTGTGCCTGTAGCCTCTGCGGTCGGGCAACACATGCTGCAAAAATGTTCTGGATGTGCAGGAAACCAGCCAGAGCTGGGAGCTCGGACCAGATCCCAGGAGCACACAAATCCTACACAAATGTCCAGAAACTTCTCAGTGGGAAAAGAGGACATGAAATAGACTCCTGACAGTGTTTGACAGGGCTGTGCTTTGCCCCTTTCAAAGGGGACTTGCTGGATACACTCTGATGCAAGTTTAGATGGAGCTGCTGGTGCTTGTGGCAGAACATCCAAGATCACAAACTCCCTCCTTCCCCATTCCCATCACAGAACCCCCTGAGGAAGGGAATAGCCTGATATTGAAATTGTCTGTAAGCTAGCTAGATCACGATCCCTAAACTGCTGCACGGGCTGTTGGATAATATATGTATAAATTTTTTTTATGGCTTTTTATGAAAAAGGAAGTCAGGCCCAAGCTGGTGAGACTGGAAGAGCAGGGAGTGGATTGGCTGTCAAGGGTCAGCCTCCCAATAGCCCTGTGATCAAAGCCTGCTCTCAGCAGCATGAGTTTATAGGCAGCCAAGACAAACAATGAATGACTTTATCTCCTTTCAGAATAGGGAAAAAAAAAAAACAACCCAAGTTCCAGGAAACCATTTCTTGGCTAGACAAATTTTGGTTGTTATTCCCTTTCTCTCTCCTAGTGCAGCTATTTCTAGATGAAGGGTGATAACAGGGAGGCAGCAGAGCAAAGCCCGAACATGAACGAGGTTGTGCCATGTTCTCAGGTGGTGAGAATTGGTGCAGAGCTGGGGAGCTCCGAGCAGCAGGACCAGTTTGCTCCTGCTGAGGATCTGGCCTTCACCAGCAGCTGTCCCTGGAAAAGCAACAGGAAACGCTGAATTGAACCGTGGCCATTTCCCCCGGTTCGATCCCTTCTCCGAAGGTGTTGCCTCATTTGTTTGCAGTTGGAATATTGCCTGTTTGGCTGTCCCAGCTGGGCCTCCAAAGTCAGCTGGTCGGAGCACAGCTGGCCAGTTTTAAACATGCTGGCTGCAGCCTCAGCTTGCTGGATAAAGTGAGCAGAAGGGAAGAACATTTTGGGCTCCTGTGTACTTGATTATTTGTTTGGGAGGGAAAGGAAGATATGAGAAGAAAGCCTCTTATTCCTAAAATGGAAAAAGTTGCAAAACATTTAGTTGGGTTTGGATGCGAGGGAGAGGAATCTTCCCAAACTGCAGAGTGTTCTTGATTTAGGATTTCCTGTTGGATACATTTCAGAAAGCTATTCCAGTCATAAGTGGCCAGATTCTCAGCTAGAATAGATGTGTAAAGCTCTGCTGATATGAATCCATGTAGCACTTTGACCCCAGCCTAAGATCTTAGGCAGAGATCTGGTCATGGATTGCGAAGATCTGTCCCTGTTTATGGGCTCAGGGCAGGACTAAATCCAAACAGAAGTGGCAGTTCTGAGGTTCAGAGCTGTGTGTGGGTGTTTAATCCCCCTCTAGTGATTTGGGGGTTGGACTGTTCTTGGGAGATGTCTTAATTCAAGACTGCAAGGCTTGTTTTGGTGTTATGCTAAATGAGCCTGATCACATCAGTCTGGGGAGAGGCAGGAAGCCCCCAGCCTTCCAACCAAACAGCCTTGAGGGTTCTTATACCCATCACTCCTCTCTGTACTGCATGTGTGTACCCTTCTACACACTGAACATGGAAAATATTGTGAGAAAAGCTTTCCGAGCCAGGATTTAGTGCTGAGAATAGAGGCAAAAATGCCCTGGGGGCTCAAGAGAACATATTTCCACAGTCTTTCCAGATGTCCACACGACAAACAGTGGAGAGCTGGGAGGGCATGGCCATTTCCAGTGATGGGTGCTCCTGAAACAGTAATGGGGAACGTGGCTTTGATGTGTAGGAATAGAGTCGTGGGAATGGAGCTGCTGCCCAATGAAGGATGAAGCAGCAGGAGAACTTCACCTTCTCTTCTTCCCGCCCACCCTGGTGGACTCAAAGGGATAAATCTAATCTCCTGTTCTGGATTTTGGGATAGAAGGGGGAAGAGAAGGGAGAACTGGGTCCAGGCCTGCATACTGAGGCACAATCCATAGCAGGGCAGGTTGTCTGGTTCTCTGTCCTGGGCTCTTACTACACGAAGTTGATCAAGTTCTGCCGGTGGCTGCAGCCTAGGGAGGAAGGGCTTTCTCCGGGGGGTTACTGAGCTCCAGCAGGAAGGTCAGAGCTGAAGCAGAGAGAGATTTGTCCATGTTGTGGGGTTTTGATTTATTTTTGTCTCTTACCCGTCCTTCCACCACGGAAAGGAGCAGCTGCTGGAGACCTCCATATGAGGAGAGGATTTCCAGGGCTGGGACAGGAGGGCCCTAGATTTCCTTCCTTGGCTGGCACCGCTGCTCCAGGGTATATTCCCAAATCCCTGACTCTCTCTCCATACCTGTCAGCAAGAGCTGGGCTGTGTCCACTGCTGCAGTCTCCCCTCGATATCTCATTCTCTCTGTTCACGTACTTTGTGTTCCTCTGCCTTTCTCCCACCCTTCAGAGTCAACACTGCAGCAGCCTGTGAGTGACAGCAAAAAATGAGCGACTTTATTTTGTTGAGCTTTACTGACATACAGGCCTTTGTTTTAAGCCTGTGACATTCAGTCTGCTGCCTGCTGCTCCTGCCTCGTGGGAGCTGTCGAACTCCAGAGGCACCAGAGCTCACAGGTTGGTGCTAACACAGCTGGCACCTTCAGAAGGTCCAAGAGAATGAGGTACCCACTTGTCCAGGGATTTTAGTGAAGTTCAAATCTCCCATTCCTAGAAGGTGCCTGTGACTCTCCCAGCGAAAATGTGCTGCGTTTCCCCAGCGTGGCTCATTATTTATACGGTATTTCTGCATAATTACCGGGCTCGTGTGAAGGTCTCAGGGCGCTCTGCAGGTGCCAAGGTGTGACCTCACTGCAGCTAATGAAACTCTGGTGACCGATAGACCTGTGACTTGCCCAGGGCACAAAGCACTGGGCAACGTGAGCCAGCTCCCTACCTCCATCCTGATGAGTTACCCCCATTCTGCTGCTCCAGAGAAGCTGGAAATCCAGTTTAACCATCTGCTTGGGAATTCCCCTGTAGCTGGAGGGGATGGAGCATTCTCACACCCCGGCATGGAGGGTGTGGTTGAGGTGAAGGACGCATGCGTGGGACTGGTGCATGCTGCCTGAGCCAGGCTGACCCCCAAACTGTCCCTTGGGAATTGGGACGTTTGGTCAGGACCTAGCGTGGCACTTGGGATTGCCAGCTGTTTCCCAGGGTTGGACAGTGTGCCCTGAGCATCCTGGAAGCTTGGCGACCGTGTTTGTGCTGGGATGTAGCTGGAAGAGGAGTGTCTGACGTGCGGGTGTTGGGAATCTTCCCCATCTCTCTGGGTCAGAGGACCTGTGGAAACCTGGGTTTTATTTGCTCTGGAAGCAGAGGACAGAGCTGGATTGCTTTTGAGCAGAGCAGACTTTTTGAGGGGGGAATACTCTCAAAAACAGCAAAATCTCCCTCTACAATTAAGGACATTTCTAAAATAGAAGCTGTGAGCACCCTCAAACATTTTAAAAGGGGTTTGCAGCATAGCATGGTTAGGACCTGGTTCTCAGAGCTCGTGCTGGAAGTTGTGCCATCTCCCACTGTCAGACAACAATTTGGAAAGCCCTAGCTGTCGAACAACGTGTGGCAGCAGCGTGTGCTCCAAAACTGGGGAGAAACCCATAAAGCAGTGACAGCCAAGCCACCACTGGTCTGCAGGGTTGGGGTTTTTTTCAGCCGCTCTGGTTGGTTTTTGAATTCATCCTGATTTCTTCACAGAAATAGTTCAATGATTTGATGGAGGAGCCTGTGGTTCCCTGCTGGCTGGAGAGGCCCTGCTGCTGGGGCAGGGCAGAGGAGCTGGTGCTGCTCTGTGGTCGCTGGTGGTGCAGTAGGAGCTGAGAACATCACCTGGACAGAGGTGATTTGTTCTGTAGTGTGGGGATCTATTGCCAAACCTCACAGATTATTGCATAGGAACACGTTGGGAGGCCAACATTAAAGTTATTTATTGCAATAAGGGGTTTTTTAATTTATTTTTCTGATAAAGCTCCCAGTGAGAGCAGCTCAGCTGAGCTGACTGGATCTCAGTAGGACATCCCCATATGGAGAGGGCAGCATTTGGAGACTTGCTCCGTGCTGGGTGTGAAGGGCCATTCTTATGACCCAATAGTCAATATATTGGATAAATCTGTATCCAGCAATGAAGTCTGGATTGAGTTAGAATTGCCCAATGACCTATTAGTGCAATGTACTTGTTATTTTTCCTGGCATGCTCCTGTTTTTCTCTACCCCTCATGGCTTTTTCCTCCAGTTCACAGATAGCTGGGAAAATGTGCTGCCTTTATTTTCTGCATGGCAGAAAATATCTTCATCTTCTGCTTTTTTTTTTTTTTTTTATTTTAAGCATAATTAACAAAGCAAAATTGCTTACAGATTCTGCTTTTCAACGGTCAAAACACAAACTGTTGGTTTTGCTTTGGGGTTTTTTTATGGCTGGATTTTGGAAAAGAGGGGATAGAAGAATTAAAATTACCTGGTTTTCTGTAACGGGTGAAAACAGGAACCTTTTCATGAAAACTGACTGACGACAGTACTTTTTTCATGGGGAGGGGGGAGGATTAGGGTAAAGAGCAGAAAGAACAGCTCGAGTTAAAACTCCTTTTGGCAAGTGAGCGCACATCAGCACACTCTACGAAATTCCCCCCTGCCTCTGCTCTCGCTGGATTGAGTTGGATGCCGTTAGCCTCCCAAGTGCAGTTTCTTTTCAAATATGGTTTTCATTTTGCCCGTTTTGCTGCTGTTCAGGCCCTTATCAGTTCCTTGCTTGAAGAGATGCTTCTGCTTTTTCTTATTCGTCCTCACCTTCCACGCTCAAACTTGAGCATTTCCCATCCTTGTCGTGTTGTTTCATCGCAGACCAAATGGTTCCCTTGCCTGTCCCCCCTCCCCGGCTGTTGAGCTTCATGATGAGGAGTGTAGAGGAAGGAAAATACAGAGCTCATTTATTTTTAAGTAACTGTAACTAATGGCTTGATCAGCTAACGTAGTGGAAAATATGCAAACTGCTTGGAGGAGAGTGGATGTTAAAAATGTAACTACAACATTATTGAGACATCTTTCAGCTCTAATGACAGACTGAATAACAAACATGTCAGAAACTTTGTTGCTTCTCTAAGCAAAACCAAATAATTGAATTTATTTTCAGTGATGGTTTTGCCTTTTACATATTCAGCTCCTCATCCATTTTGCTGTAGCCCTTGTCAGATCTCCTTGAATAAACAGATTTTTTTCTTAAATGGTAGAGCGAGCAGTGGGACAGGACTTCTTCATGCCTCCCTTTCTTCTCTGCCACGCACTTTTTTTGGTTTATTCTCAAATATTTCTGCTGTGGCTCCGTCAAATGCATATGTTGGCTGTAGTTGTCTCTGCTCCTTGAGCACATCCATGGGTGATGTGGACTGGTACCAATTTCTTTATTTCTCAGTAATTATGTTATCTCGTATCAGCTGGTGATCTGGTCCCCATAGTCTGGAGCTGTGAAAGTTCTTGCCCAAGCCTTGGTGTGAATTAGGGGCTGCTCCTTCTGCTGTGGCCAGCGGGCTCTTCTCTGCAAGACTCCCGTGATGGTGCAGGCTGTGAACAGCACAGGAGAGTCTGCAGAGGGATCTTTTTTCACTGTTCTCACAGGAAACAGGGGAATCAAATCCATTTGTCTAATGGGACAACCCTTGAAAAAGTGTGTATTCCCTTTTAAGCTATCCTCCCAAAGAGGCAGGCAGGTTGGGTTTCCATCCTTTCCCGACGGAGGGGCCGGGGAGGCCCTCGTGGCTCCGTGCCGCGCCGCACCTGCCAGCCCCTGCAGCTCTCTGTTCCAGATTGCTCCTTGCCCTTCTTGGCACCAGGAGCTAAACCTGCAGCTCTCCCTCTCTGAAAGGGAGCCCTGGAGCTGGCCCACAGCTCTGCACAGCGGTGGGGACACGGCAGCTCAGACACACGGTTCTTGCATGTGCGTTTCTTTTTAATTTAACGCAGAGCTGCAGCAAAGCGTTCCACCCACAGGTGAGATCCTTGGAAAACTGACTGCCCAGAGCTCTGAGGCTTTCAGCCTTCACGCTAACGCACGGGCCCAGCTGGCTGGAGATTAAAGAGCGCAGTCGAAAACCAAAAAGCATTTGAAATTGCACCACTGAGCTGGCAGGAAATTCCAGCTTTTTGTAGATGTCGGAGGCGTTGGAACGGCGAGGAACCAGAAGGGAAAATTCCGGGGTGAATCGCATCATCAGCATTTCAGCAAAGCCTCGGACATGGGTTGTGCTGGGGGGGGGCTATCCCCACCACTCCCAACCTTGGGAAAGGGGGGAAAAGGAGAGGAGAGCATCCTGGCTGGCAGCCTGGCTCTTGCCTCAGCTGTCTCTGCGCACAGGAGGCCTCTCAGCTCGGTGTGAATCCCTGCACGGTGCTGAGCACTTGCTCTGGGGATGGAGCTTCCAGCCCTGTCAGCCTCAGCCAGCCCCAGGCGTGCCAGAGATCTCCAGGGCAGATTGGAGGCTTTTGTTGTGCCCAAGATAAACGTTCCCTTTGCTTCTTGGACTGACTTGCTCATACTCTTGGAAGATAACTCAGAATTTAGCGGGGTTGGAACTGCTCTGAAAGCAGTGAGTGTTGTGTGTGGATTGATCAGAGAGCACATCTGCCTGCAAGGAACAAGGGTTAGGAGACCAAGAGGACTAAATGGTTTTTTGGACCTTTATCCTTTGTTAGTGCAAGCGTGTGTGGGCCTGAAATGAGACTGTTGGTGAACATGGATTCCAAAATCCTCCTGAAAATCAGTGCGACCGCTCATTCGCTTCCCCTCCTAAATGGGCTGCCAAAGATTATCACTCCAGCAACAATGCTTAGAGGCAGCTGAAGAACTCGAGGCCTCCTGTGAAGCCATTGGCACCAATGGGAGACTTCATCTTCCTCTTCTCTCATCCCCTTTCCTCCCCCCCTTACCGAGAGCAGATCAAGCCCTGCCAGCATGAGCAGTGGAGAACAGAATCTGCATTGACGACAGATGGAACGAATGTTATGGATGCATCCCAGGCCCTGAGCTGTTGTGCCACATAAATCAGTAGTAAAACTTTGCCAACTCAGAATGCTTCACAGGACTAGACTATCAGCCAGCTTAATGTCTGGCTCTGCAACCCCAAAATTGCATGGTCCAAATAAAAAAAAAATAAAATAAAATAGTGAATGCGTGTGCCCTCAGTTGAACTTCCAGCCAGCGGGGCTGGGCTGGGTCCAGCTCCTGGAGATGAATGTGTCTCTGTGATAAGTGACTTGTGAGAGATAATTCATGGTTTGGAAGCCTCCCACTGCACCAATGGGCCATGGATGCTGCGGATGAAGTGTGAGGTCCCGGGCTGCCGATGCTATCGGAGCTGTGCACGTGTGCGATGGCCAGCCCCAGCCTTCAACCCTGATTAGATCCCGAACAATCAGGGCACCCAAAAATACTTCATCCTGCTCTCCTTTCCTGTGTGCCAGTGCCTGGGCCACGCCTTTGCAGAGAAAAGCTGGAACCACACACAACCACCATGTGTGACCCTCGCTCCCGTCGGGAAAGCTGCTTCCCATGCACTGCGTAAATCCCAAGTGGTTGGGATTTAAGATGAAAAAAAAAAAGAGGCAAATAAGAAGATTTGCTGTTAAAATTATGACTTGGCAGCCCTGTAGATGTGCGTGGGGGAGAAGTGCCTGCAACCTTTTTTAGAGGCATACTTACCCTTTGGAAAATGAACTTCCATTAAAGTAACAAGGCTTCACCCTTCTCGGTGGGTTTTTGGCAGCGTGAGGAGGAGAGGAAAGGCTGAAATGATCCCTTCAGCTTTCTCACTCTGTCCCAGCAGTGATAAAATGAAACATTTTAGTGCAGCACTTCAGATCTCTGACAGCTGTGGTAGCCTGGTGTTTACAGAAGACATCCTGTTGTTCAAGGGAGACACTTCTGCCTCGCTGAAATGAAGGTTTTTAAATCTTTTTTCCCTCCTCACTGCTCTTTTATTCAATTTCCACTCCAAGAGGCCGTTACAAGGGTGACTCTGCAGATTCTGAGGGTTGTAACAGCAATTTCACCATCAAAAAGCAGATCCACCTTGTGGGAAAACTGCCCTGGCACCCACACGCGGCTGAGCAACACTTGGAAGGGGAAAAAAAAGCCTTGATGGTCATGGAAACTCTCACTGCAGCACTGAGTGCAGCACGTGAGTGTATCCTCCTGGGATTGCATCCCAGCCTGCAGCACAGCAGGATGAATCATAAGGAAATGCCACCCCAGGGAACAAATTGGTCATTGTTTGAAAGAGCTCTTGGACAAGCACCGGGATAGCTGTGGAAGCAGGAGGGAGGCTGCATCCAGCTCGCTGCATTCACAGCAGCGCTGCAGGAACACGCCGGCGAGGCCGGGCATGCTTTGCTGCCTTCCCAGCAGAAAAACCATTTCCCTGTGTTTTTGGTTCCTTGATCTTTCTAAATAAACAGTTTCTTTGTACTGAGAAAGAGAAAAAAAAAAAGTGCAGCCATTGGTGTGCTGCAAAGCTGTTTTTTGGGAAGCAGAGAATGTGGGGACTTCCACCTGCTGGCAGTTCTTTGGTGCTCCACAGGGGCTTTGGAGCCCCCCTCTTCTGAGCAGGGTGATGGGAACGATAGCTCTGAGCCTTGAACAGCTTCTTCAGCTTTGGATCTCCAGACCTGCTGCACTCCCAGATTTTCCCCAGCCTCGTGGGCATTCATGGCTTTGTTCAGCTGTTGCTTTGCCTCTGGATCGGGAGAGCTCACGGGGCTCTGTCAGAGGCTCAGGGTCACTGGGAGGATTAGCAGCAGAGCCTGAATCAGTGATTCACAGCCCAGTTACCCTGTGCTGTGGAGGAGCTGGAGTAGTGGGAATTTTGGTGTTTTAGTGCTGCTTTGTTTGGCAAAGGCTGTAAGACCCAAGGGTAAAGCCTGGTTTCCCTCTGTGAGATCTTCCAAGGAAACCAGGTGAAGATCTCCGGTGTTTCTGTGACCAGACACCAAAGGGAAGCCCTGCAAACACCACCCTGGCATCCTTTGTTCCTGTGCACGAGATCCCAGGAGCCGTGACTTTAAAGGCCCATCCCGTGATGTCACCAGGGAGCAATCCCCGCGGATGCTCGAGTCATTCAGCTGGGTTGGGCAGGAGAAAGGGTGAGTCCCACGAGCTGATGGATATCTTGCACCTCCGGCCACTGATTTAAAGGGAACCATGTCGCCGTCCTCCTGTCTCCCCACAAAAAGCCTTAGATGGAAGAAACTGGGAGATCTTATAAGATCTCTATCAGGGGACTTGCTTTCAAGTGACAGCCGTGTCTCTAATCCAGCAAAATCTTTCAGTTTCTATTGATGCCCTACAATAAAAACAAAAGTAAAACGAGGGAAGAATTAAGAACAGGGAGACTTGCTTTTAAAAGGCTTATAAAAATACATATAAAGCGAGGCACGATGAGAACAAAGGGGTAATCGAAGCCGACAGACAGTTCTCATGCCATTAAACTGCATCTCAAAAAAAAAAAAAACCTCTCACAAAAAAAATCAAAAAAAGTTAATCGTTATTTGGAGGGGGGGAGTGTTTTTATTGTGAACATGTGCAAATGGAGGCTTCAGCCGTATGAACCCATACCCACAATAAGTATATTTGTGTAGCAATTAATGTGAGATCACAGGCTCGGCTTTTGCCAAATAGTCCTGTCAGCATGGGGTACATTATGTGTGTCAGGAATCCAGTTTCCAAATGTGGAAGACATTGGGCCACTCGTAATTAAACGTTTTGTCATCGCGGGGCAGAGCCGCGTGCGCTCCGGCTGAGCCGAGCGCGGCACCTCCAGCGCCATCGCCCAGGGTTTGCTCTTTTGGCAGCTCTTTAAGGAAACTTTATGCAGAAGGAATTTCAAGACACTCGTAATTAGATCTCAGCCCCCCTTCTCTTGCTTTTCTTCCTTCCCCTCCCTGAAATGCAGAGGGCAATTTTGATTTTCTCTCTCAGCCAAGGAAAGTGAGTTTCAATTTCTCTTTATCGTAGCAGGGATTATCTCCCTGATTGGTTGCGTTGAGACATCATTTCCATGGGTTTCTGTTAGGGTTTCTAGTAACACTTCTGTAAATCCAATACTTTCTGTGAAGTTTATTACAGCAGCTGCTAAAGGCAGCGCAGAGGCGTCCAAATAGTGCAGGAACATGCATTTACCACACTTACAACTCCAGCAGATTCAGTTACAAGAATTGCTGCAATTTTTCTTCTTTTTTTTCCCTCCTTTTATTTTTATAAAATTTTTTTCCTTTCCTATTCCTTGTGGTCTTATTAAGACTCAGCAGAGGCTGTGGTCCCTGGTGCTATGTCTCTGAATTAATTTTAAGTGAAGCAGAGGCTGGAGTGGAGTGTGGGAAGGTTCTTGGCATGGATGGGCTTGGCTGGAGTTTTCAGTAAGGAGACATTTAAGGGAAGGGAGAAGAGGATTGTGTGTTTGTATATGGGGGGACAATATTTTTTATATACTCTGCACAAAAAGCCATCTCCAGAGCTATCAGGCTTTCATCACCCCAGCCTGATCCAAGGATGTTCAAAAAGTGAAACACGTCGTAAATCTGGCAGGCTGGCTGGGACTTGGAGAGGTTTGAAAGGCGCTGGAGGGTGGGAGCATCCCGGCTGGGCCGGGCTGGTCAGCGCAGCCTGCGGCGGGGGAAGCCCCTTTCCCCGGCTCCGGGCACTTCCATCGGGTTTTTATCTTCTTGCTGAGGAGATATCCCAATTATTCCCCCCCCCCGCCCTCTTCCAGGGAGCTGGAAACAGATGTGCCCCACTGTAGAAATGCTGAACAGCTGAGAAAGAAGCTTGAGAGTTCAGAGTGATTTTTTTCCTTTGAATTATGTTTTTCTTAGTTCCTTAATGGTTTTCTTAGTGGTGATGTGAGGCATTGCCTGAGAAGGAGGAGCACAGCGCAAGTCAGTTTTTATTCCACCCTCCCCAGTGCTACTTCTTCAAGTGATTTTCCACTTGATAAGAATTGGGAGAGTGGTGTAAAAGATGATTCGGGGTGAATGGCAGAAGCGCTGGTACTTCCCTACCCTCAGTGCCTTTTTCTGCATGAGGTGAGTTAGACATGGATGGGCAGCACTGGATTTCAGAGCTTTTCTCCCCTTCCACTGGTGGTTTGTGACTCAGTCGTCCTGGTTAAATCAGAAATGAGGTCACTGATACTCCAAAACTGCAATAATGCCTCTTGTTTGCAGCTCCCGTGGTGGTGGGCAGGGATAGACAGCTGGCCTTGTACCAAAACATATTCCAGGAATTTTCCCTACTGTTTTCAGGCCTCACACTTCCCAAAAGTAATAGGAATATGCACCAGTGATGGGGACATATTTTACTCTAAATGAGTAAAATACCCACATTTCCTCATTTGCCTTTTATTAACTTTAACCGCAGCTCTTCAGGACAGACCATAAATAAAACATCAGCCATATTAACTTTGGGAGATGGTGTTTCTTAAAGACACCTGCTAATTAATGACAGCCAGAATCTTAGCAAGGCTCCAAATGAGAGGGGTTCTCACCTCCCAAGCAGTATTTCACAGGAGGCAGGTAGCGTGCCGAGCTCACGGGCACTTCGCCCTGTTTGTTTGTCTTGTAGGTGTTGCAGCGGGATGTAAATTCTTGTTATTATTAAGAAAAAATCCCCTTTTCTGAAAATGATTCATCAAACACCTCGTCCTCGTTGCATGTAACATCATGTTGGGCCTGGAATTGCTCTCTGCTGAGCGCTTGCACCGCAGGGAAGGCGCTGGGTTCGACGGGAGCCGGGGCGCTCGCGAGAGGAGCCTTTGCTCAGTCTGTGCTTGCCTCCCGTGGCTGCGTGGTGGAGAAGCCTCTGGAGGGGTAGAGGCCGACAGGGGTTGGTTCCAACTTGCTCCAAAGAGGTGAAACCCTCATTTCTTCTAAATCTTGCCAGCGATGCTTGGTTTTTCCATTTCCCCTGCAAACGTTGTCCCTGCTTGGGAAGTCCACTGAAAGGGAGGAACCCAGGGTGAACTAGGAGGTCCTCTTTCCAAGAGGAAGGAAAAATTATTTGGGATTAGCAGTGGGGCCACCTAAACCTATTACAGCTTCTCGTGGAAGGCAAAATCTCAATGAATAAATCTGCAGAAATCTCAGATATTAATGGTAAGGCTGAAGGGAGGAGGGGAGAGCACGGCAGCAGCGATTTGGGCTGGATTGCCCTATCCGGGGGGTGTACTTCTCATCCCTTCTGGGGGAATTCCAAGCTTTTCTGTGCACTTTTTGTTTCTTCTACCACATACTTGAGATTGCCTCTCTAGGTGGAAGGGTTGAGGGTGGTGAGAATGCTGCAGGTGCGCAGCATCCAAAAATGCAAACCTGTGGAATGGGGGAAATCTGAGACTCGCCTGGGGTTAGGATACCACTGAGCAATTTGTGCCTTTCCTGCTCCTTCAGGGACAGGGACCCCCCGAATTCACAAACCCCATTGACGCTGAAAGAGCTTTTGGGGCTGGAGTTGTTTCCAGTGCAGCACCCAGGGCTGCCCTTGGGGGTTGTGGTGGGGTAATCACAGGTGGCAAAGGAGATGGCATCTGCCTGCTCTGCGTGCTCCATGTGTTATCCAGGGTGGGAAAACCCCCCCATGCCGAGAAGGGGGATTTAAGGCTGCGCTTGGTTTCACGGGTTGATGGAGTGCCTCTGTTTGTAATGGGATGAGATTATCTGGGTCTCTTCTCCAAAGTGAAGGACCTGAGTGCTGGCTTTGCCATCAGGGAGATTATCCTGGTGGCTAAATCTGCCCTTCCCAGAAGTAGCACTGCTCTACCTTCATGCTGGTAGTGCTGCAGGCCAGGGGCTGCTTTCTGCACCCCAAAATCCCTCTGCACCAGTGGTGTTCCTGCAAAAGCTGCCTGGAGCAGCCCAGCAAAAATCTTCACCTTTTCCCTCACTCCCTACCAAGACAGAGCTCCCACTCTTGAGTTAGGAGCCAAGCTGAACCCTCACTCCCAAATCCTGGCCCTGTGGATTAAGCTCAGTAACTCCTGGACAGACCTTTTTGCCAGCAACCCTAACAGCACCTCCTTCAAAAGAGGGTTTTCCCGCTGCCCTTCCCCTCGATCGTGGCCACTCTCCCTGCAGAAACCCTGGCTCTCCACTTCCAGGCTGAACTTTTGAACCTTCCTCCTCCAGCCCCAGCCAGGTCCTTACTTTTGACACCCTTTCCCTGAGTTACTGCACAGCTGAAAAAGAGAGGGCCGGCCTGGCCGTGGCTCCTGGCTCTTCCCAGTGTCCGACGCTCCCTGCCAGCCCCTGGCACCCGTTCAGGTGAGCTCGGGGCAGCCCAGGACTTGTGACAGCCCAGTGGACAAGTGCCACCAGGGAGGAGAGCTGCCTGCCATCTGCTCTTCCCACTTGTATGACTTAGTGAGAATATTTTTCTTGATCTGGGTCCCGCATGAATTGTTTCCCGGAATATTTTGCTACACAAATGTCACGCTTCTGTCTGCTTGGCTTGCCCTGAGCCAAGCAGAGGTATTTATGAGTGGTTTTTTGCACATATTTTTCACCTTTTTGAAATGCTTGGCACCGTTCTGGATGCTGGAACAGATCCTTTCTGTTGAAAATACAGAACTCAGTTCGTCTGGTTGGGGGCTGGAGGGAAAAGTGGTGGTTTAGCTGCTCAGCTCTGGCTTAGCTGACGCTCAGAGTGATGGCGAGCCCTGCGCCCCTGCAGAGCTGGAGGTGGCCTCTGCAGAGCAGAGGTCAGGTCTCTTTGCCCATGCTGGTGTAATTCAGAAGTCAGAAAAAGCCTCCTCCTCCCAAAAAGAGCATCAAGGAAATCTATCCTCCCCGGAGCTGGGTGCCAGGGCAGGGTGGGAGCCCTTTGGCTGCAGCTCTTCCCCGCACACGAGACTTACTGCAGCATTTTATTTGTTGTATGACAGTCTCTGAGCCCGGGTCAGGCCCATGATCAAGTTAGCAGGGCTCAGCTGCTGTGCATTAACCAGCCAGGGGGTATTCCCATCCTAGGACAAAGAAAAGGTAAAACCTGTTCATTTAAACATCTTTCACAGAGGTTTAAACAAAACTTCGTTTGCTTTATGTACTCATGTGTGCAGTTAATGAGGCAGGAGCTTGATTTGAGCCCCTGGTTATCCAGCTCTGATGGTCACTTTGGTTTGGACCAAAAGAGAAGCATCCCAAATGTATTTATTTATTCCCCTACAAGCTGTGGCACTGGCAGACAAATGGAGGAATTAAGGCTTTGCTCGTGGAAGTGGAGCTGGGAATTGCTGTGGATGTCTTACAACCATTCCTTGGAGCCAGGGATTCATGTCCCGTTGGAGGGAGAGGATTTCAGACCCCACCAAGCTCTTCTGTCAGCTCCTGCAGGAATCAGGAGGTTGATGGTGAGATGATCAGGCTGTAAACCTCATTGGGAACATGAAAGGATCTCTGAGGATCCCATGCTTCCCCAAAAGATGTCCCCTCATTTTCACCTCGGAGTGAAAGGATGCTGTGCTGGAGGTGGGAACACAGTGTAGAGCTGGTGTAGGTGTGCCTTTTAAGGCTCAAAAAGTAGTCAAGAAATAGAAAAAGTAGTTCCCAAGACCTGTGAGGTGTTTGTAATTGAGCAGCCCTCCTTGCAGGGAAGGTTTCCAGGCTGCCTGTTGATCCCAGCCCCAAAGTGCCCGAATCCCGGCGCTCCGAGGGCCCGGCTCTGCCCGGCTCTGGGACAGCTCCCTTCGAGCCCTGTCGCAACTCTTCAGCTAAACAGGAGCTTAACTGTGTCCTCCTGTGGGCCAAGAGCTTTAGAGCTGGCATAGCAGAGCATGGTTTGAGGATGATTAAGCATCTGCCTACACTGTCTATTATTGGAACTGCATCAGCGCTCAGGCTGGGGAACCATTTTCTGAGCAGCCTTCCCGGCTCCCTGAAATCGATGGTGAAAGTAAGCAAAACTCGTTTACATTCCTCTGTGCCCACAGCTTAGCAGGTTTTCAGGTGCTACCTCATCATTTATCTTTCTTTTCTCTTTTCCTGTATCCCCCAAAGTCCTGAAGAAACCCCAAGGTGATTGTTCTCACTCTTGTTCAGGGCCGTTCCTTGGGCTTTGCAGAATTTCAGAGCTGGTTGCAAACAAACAAACAAACCCCCCTTTCTTGCAAAAATGCGTGTCATTTTTGACTGGGATACTTGCTTATTCCTGTTATTTTGGGGAGTGGTGGCTTTGTTTCCTCCAGGTCTATTAATTTGGGGATTTTGTATGTTGTACAGGAAGATAAATGCCAATTTATGGTCAAGACAAAATTCTAGTTCGGTGTTTGGAAATGCAGTACCCAAGCTAAAATCCTTAATTTTCTGCCTATTCAGACTCTTGGGAATTGTCAGGCTTCAGCTCTGAGCCTTCAGACCGGAGACTGAACTCAGACCAGGAGCTATTTACTACTTCAGGGAAAGCAAAGTTAAATCTAAGCATAGGGATAAAACTTGGTAGGCTTGAGATTTACAATTGTCAGACTTCCTTGCTCAGGAACATTTCTGCAGTGGGTTCATGAGCCTTTTGTCCTTTTATGCTTTTCTTATTTGTATTTGTATCATTTATATTTTTGAAGCCCTGCTGCTGTGGCTGATTCCCTCCATCCGCATGAAACCACGGCTTCATCTGATAGAATGAGCTGCAGCAAAGGCCTCTTTGGCTCCATTATTTTTACTGGAATACCAGTAAAAAGGAAGAAGTGCAGCACAGCATCTCACAGACCAACCCTCAGCTCTCACTACTGCCATAAATCAGAAATAAGAAGCTCACCTAAAGTCAAGGGAAAAAGGACATTTCTGTAAATGGAAACGGCTGCAAGTCCCACGTGGATGTCCTGGTAGAGGTCCCCTGCCCCGGGAGGAGGTGCCCCCATCACCCCCACGCTGGGTTTTCCCCGTGGGGATGGGAATTCATTATTTTGCTTTTTCTGAGCCATAACAACAGAATGTTTTGCAGAGCAGCTGAGCAGGACTGCAGCGCTCAGCCCTGAGCCCTCAGCCCCACAGAAATGCCGTGGCCCCAGAGCAAATCAGAATTTCCCCTTTGATTTGAAGGGGGGAAAGCTGATTTTTACAAAGAAATTAGGGGGTGATCTCGAAGCTGCCCTCTCCTCCCTGATCCCCAGTGACATTGCCCAGCAAGCAATACTAGAAATCCAGATGTTGGGTTTGCCTTTCATGTTTTCTTGGTAAATATCTGAATAAATATTTATCAGTAAACAGAGCAGATTTGTTTCTAAACTGGAGTTGGCTGGGTTTGTGCATAGTTCTGGGCGAGGGGTTTTTAGGAGTGGTGGAGGGATGCTCAGTCTCAGGGACTGAGCTCTGCAGAGAGAAGAAATTAAACAGAATTGGATTTTACATCAGAAAATGCTGTTTAATGGAACCAGGTTTCTCCCTCATAAAATGTGCTGATGGAAAAATTTTGTGTAATAAAAACAAACAACACCTCCTTCCCCCTCAAAAGAAAAAAGGGGAGGGAATAGGGAGTTTCCTTGCAAAATGTATTATTTGGATGTTTTCAGACTGAACAAACTCTTTTTTATTTCATTTTTGAACTCATTTCAGGGGAGAATCCATAGAGAAATAATTGAACAGAGGCTCCAAACCCAGATGAAAGAACTTGCCCTGACTGAAACGAAACATTTTGTTAAGCTTGAAAGTATTTGTGTGCTTGGAAAGCAGCTCACTGTGCATGTGGGGGGGGGGTGTTTTGGTGATCCATGAAATATTTTTAAGATTTATGGGACGTGGTGGTGACTTTGAAGACAGAAAGTGCCTTTTTCAGCGCAGCTGCAGCCGTTCATGTCCGTGTGCCGTGTGGGCACCGAGGAGATATGAAAGCAGTAAATATATTTGGTGAAATATATTATTTGCAAAGATAATAGGTGTATTTTATATAAATATATATGTATAAAATAAGATCTACATGCAGGGTTTGGTGGGAAGGGAGCGTGTGTGGGTGCATCCCACAGCCAGGTGGAGAGGGATTTAAGCATAGAGCAGTGGGGAAGTTGATGGCCTTAACTCTTCCCATCACCTACATTACTCTGTTTGGAGGGAGATGTCCTGACTCCCTAATCCCATTTTAACCTCCCCAACTGGGATATTATCCTGACCAGTACAAAACCAGTTTGCTTCTGGTGGGCGGCAGAACTCTACTGGGCTGCTGCCAGCACTCCCTGGGTTTGGAGGCTCCCCTCTCTTCTAAAATAGCTGTGTTCCCCTGGGAATGCAGGGCAAGCAAGGAGTATTTCAGGTCCCCTCACACCTTGCATCCTTGGGGAGAAGCTCCCCTTCAAACGGGATGCCTTATCGGTCAAAAGATGGATGTCCACTGTCCCAGGAGCAGGTTTGAGGGCTGGGAGAGTCTTTGCTGGACTCTCCAGAAAGTGCTACACCCTCAACTCGTGTTTTGAGGGAAGGGAGGGCACCAGGGAAATGCAGGGCAGGGTATTTCCAGCCTGCTGTGTCCGAGGAACGTGGCAGGATTGAGCTGGAATGATTAAACCGGAGCGAGTGATGGATCTGGAAGGTGGAGGGAGCATCCTGTGCCCTCCTGCTCTCCAAACCTCGGGGCCCACGCTGAGCCTTTTGCAGGCAGAGCTGGAAAAGGGGTGGCAGGATGGTGTGAGGCAGGAGGATGGAGGAAATCCCTGCTTGTACAGGAGTGTTTCCATCACAGCACTCGTGTGTGGTGCTTGTTTAAAAGACACGTTTCTCTCTGCACAGATTTCTCCCTTCAGACCAGAAAGGCTGAATGGATAAATCCTGAGATTCAGGAGCTGGCTCACGTCTGTGTTTGAGGTAAAGGGTTTTCCACCTCCTTAAAGCTGAAATTGTTGAAGAAATCCAGTCTTTCCACATCTTTTAGCACTTCAGAGCACGGCAAAGAAAAAACTGTTTGGGGGAGAGGCACAGCTCTGGGCTGAGCCTTGAAATGAGTTGCCTTGAATTAGACAATGAAATAAGCTCAGAAATAGAAGGAATTGCACCCAAGTGGTTTTGTGATGACAGGGACATGGTTGTGTCCCTTCCCTCTCTCTGTGCCATGGTCCTTAGGGAGCAGCAGGTCCCAGGGTGCTTGGAAGGACAAGGAACCGGTGGCAGACGCGTGACCTGGGATTCTCATCCCTCCTGCTGGTGCTCACAAGGAGCTCCCCTGAGCCTGGCACACGGGGCTTTCCCTCAGGGCCCGTCTGACACAAACAGGAGAATTCAGAGCTACTGGATTAGGAGCTGGTGTGGCTTCCATTAACCCGGGGGTTTTGCTGGGCTGACTCCTGGAAGAGCCGTGCATCAAACGTAATGAATCAGGAGGGAAGCCCAGAGATCAGACGAGCCCGCTGACCTCTGAGTGAGATAGCATTCCCGACAGGCAGCGCGCTGGGAGGAGGGGGTGGTGGACAAAACCAGGCTGGCCTCCTAGTTATTAATTTCTTTAATGTCTTGATAGGCTTTCAGGCCCAAATTTGTTAATTTTGCCGATGTGCACCCAGATTTTTGTCAGCGGGGGTGGCTGGGGACTGAGCCCCTGCGAGTATCAAAGCAGAAAAGCAGCCAGGGGAGGAACAGCCTTGTAATTGGGGAAGGTTTCACTGCAATACAGCCAAAAAAATGCTGAGCCCTTCCAGGGAATTTGCCTGCTCTTTGTTTTCCCTTTGCATGCTGCAAATAGGTGAAAATATTGATGCATTCCTCAAGCATCCATGTGAGGCTGGAAGTGCATCAGGGAGCCCAGAAGTGATGCACGCACGCGTGCAAGTGTGCAAATAGATATTGTCACCCTGAGACTGGGGCTGCAGCTCTCCTCAGTGGGACCAGATTCGTTTCATGCACTGATTGAGTTCATTCCCCGGCCAAGCAGCGTTGAAACTACTGGAGGCATTTCTTTTTTTAACCTTAAGAGTAAAAACAGAACAACAAAACAAAAAAATAAAGGAAAATCGCTGAAGTAACTCCAGCAATAGTGAGGTGAGCCCCTTGCCAGCTAGGATGTGCCTGCACATACGGACACACATTAACTTTGTCCACTGCTGTCATAAAACTAAAGGCACTTATATGAGGGTGAGAGGTCAGGGGAAACCTTGATTTAATAACAGGAGAAACATTATTTTTCTGTTATTAATTACGCATTATCCATAGTACATTTGCTGCACTCACTTTAGATAAGGTTACATCTATATTTTTGTTAGGGAAACTTCTCAGGTCACATAGGGAAAGGTGGCTGGAAGGCAGGGAAAAGAAATCTGCTTTAGAGAGCTGAGGGAAATGCTGCATTTCTGTGTGACCTCCCCCTTCTCAATCTGCTCTTCTGGGGACTGATCCTTGCACATTCCTGGAATAGCTCACTTGGTGAATGCTAAAGGAATTGAGGTGCACAAGAAACTTGGGGCAGCACCAGCTTGGAGGTCCCAGGAAGTCCAGAGGGATGGATATATCCTTACGTCTGTGCTCTTTCTCCCGAGCTTGTAGCTACTGGATCAGTCAAATTCGAAGTGAAAAGTTATGCTCAGCGAGAGGGAGACTTAAAAGTTCAAATCCAGGTCTGGTTCAGTGCATTCCTTCTCTTGTTTCCTCGCTTTCAGCTGCTTTGGAGGAGTCTGCTGGGAGGAATTATCCCATTCCTGCTGGGGGGGACTCCCAGCCCATGGAGATGATGGACAGTGGGGATCACTGCAGGGGGAAATGCGGGGCTCAGCTCCAGGAATTTTCCCAAAGTGAGAAGTGCAGGTGCCGCTGTGCTCCTGGCACACATCAGGAGAGAACAGCGCTGCTCTCAGGGATGGATCCATCTCCCCTTTCCCAGCTGAGGCTTTGCCTAAGGAGGGGGCCAGGCAGCTGATGTGAAAGGAGGAAAAAGAAGTGAGGGAAAATAAACAACCCTCAAGGAATCCACTCCATGCCGATGGATGGTTTGTATTACAGGGAGGTGCAGAACCCCTTCACGTGGTGTCAGCACTTGGGAAATTTCTGCTCTGTAAGTAAATCTTTGTCAGGGAAAAAAAAAGAAATAGACGATTTGGGTTTTTTAGCACAAGGTCAGGATTAGGATTTACCCACCTGAGACCTCCATCCCTGGGAGCTCAAAGGGCTGAGGGAGATGCTTGCCTGGTATGTGGGAGAGCAAACCATTCTGCAAGCACTGGATTCCATAGGAAAGGGCAGATGCTGCTCTGGGATCACCACAGGCTCGGTAAGATTGGCAGGTCAGGCAGTGCCAGTGCTGGGTTGGGGATGTAATCCTGTGTGGGGCCTCTCCTGCAGGTGAGGGACAGTTCTGTGTCCCTGGAATGTCAGTAACGCTGTGCCCCAGCCCTGCCTCCGTCGGCGCACGTGGAAAACGGGAATCAGCAGCATTCTATCCAAGCCGATCTCAAATTAAGCTGTTTCTTTTCTCAGCCCCCTCAGGACATGAGGGGATGCAGCTCTGGGTCTGTCTGGGGAGAAAGCAAATGCAGAAGTGTCTGCTAGTGTGAGTGATCTATAGAAATGGCTGGGGGCTGGACGTTTTTAGCAGTAGTTCCTTTTTTTATGATCTTTTCCATATTCCAGCAGTGCTCCCATCAGTAGGAGCCACTGGCTGAGGCCAGGGAGGGATCTCCACTGGGTTTCCCCCTTGGGATATCTGCCAGGTCTGGTACAAATTCAGTGGTGGAGACTCAGCTGCTCCTGCTCTGAGTTTGTTGCCTGCCCAAAACTCAGCACTTGTCCATCTTTGTGTCCTCATCTGTTTATTCCCCTGTTTTCAAATGGCTTCAGGTATCTGTAGAGTGTTTACCCCCCTGGCTCATCCCTGGAAAGAAACAAGTGGAATTGTCTGGTTTTTGGATGTGAAAGCCAGAGAGAGTAAAACTCTGGTTCTGCCTTAGTGGGTGAAAAGTAAAATACCTGTGGACCTGGTGAGCGTTGGGACACCAGTTTGTGTTATTTGACCTCATCAGTTTGGTATCCTGGCTGATGTCTGTGCAGTGACTTAATTAATTAATTGACTTGATTAATTTATGTGAACACAGTGACAGCTCCCTACTCCAGAATCCTGGTCCCAGAGCTGAGCATCCCTGGGATGTCCCCTTGGAGTGGCTGCTGCTGTCTCCCACCATCACTTTCCAGTAGTGCACTTAATGTTATTTCTTTGGGGGTTGTTTTATTCCCCAGTGCCCTGTTTCTAGTGGTAAAGTCAGAGCCAAAAATCATCTGCACAGCTCAGGGCGATGTCCTTCAGCCAGCAGTGTGTCTGTCACATGCTCTGAAGGGTGATGTGGTCCCCAGTGCTCTGCCTCATCAGGATCTCCTGTTGCATGTGTTTTGTTCCAGGATATGTTCATTTACATGGAAAATTATACATCCATTTTCATTGCTGGCATGCTCGTAGCAAGGCAGCTTGCGCAGATAAAGCTTCCAAGTCAGCTTGTTTCTAAACTTCCCTAAAAGTCTGGCTGTGGAATTTCTCTCCTTGAAAACACTCATGCCTTAAATTAGGGGATTGATTTAAGCACAGTTCTTAAATCAACTTAATGTCCCTGTTACAAGGAGCATTCACGCAACAGTCACCTCAGTTCCTGCAATCAGAGCCTCCGAGCTTTTCTTCATGAGTAAATAGAAAAAAAAAAAACGAAAGCAACCCCTGAGCTGAATCAGAGCCCTCTCGCTCCCACGCAAAGTTGGAGTGATTAAAAAAAAAGGATGCTTTTGTTTTAAGTGTAGAACCAGTCATAATAGGCACAACAGGGAAGTGCTTAATAGGGTTTCAGCTTGCAAAACAGTAATTAGAGATGATATTCCTCTGATTGCTCAAGGCTGAGTTTGTGATAGGTCATCCCTCAATCGGGGCTGAATATATGTGATGTGGAGGCCCATGCTTGCAACATTACAAGGCAGGCATGCTTTTCTTTAATCATTATTATTTCAGTTACAACCCGGATGAGTGATCCCAGCTGGTAGATAAGAATCAAACACACACAAATAGGGCTCATCTTTCTTACCATATGGAAACCTGAATTGCAGAAGTCATCTGCATCTCAAACCCTGCTCAGCCCCCGTCCACCCAGGCGCTGTTTCTGTCCTGTTTTAGCTGTGGTTAATTGATGAGCAACTGTCTAACCCAAGCACAGCCTCTCCCTGGGTGTAGGGGCAGGGATAACTTCATTTATAAGGGCTTGGAGTCCTGCCCAGCTCTTCTTTCTTCCGAGCTCGAGGTACCATCAGAGCACACTTTCCATCTGTTTCTTCTTCCTCTTGGTGACAGCTTCATGTCCCAGCTACCAGGTATCCAAATGGTTTTTCTTAGAGTCCAAGTGGAAAAATGAGTCCTGCTTTTAGGAGATATTTCCTTTACAAGTTTTAGGGGGATTTGCCTTCATTTAGGGGGTGCCTGCACAGCCAGAGCAGCGACAGGACCAGCCCAAGGAATGCACTCATCTTCCACATGTGAACATACTTTGCCCTCTGTATTAAAAAGTAGAGGGGGTAGAAAAATCCCTGATGAAGGGGAAAGGGGCAACGATGTCTAATCACTGCAGAGCCATCTTGAGCTAATTGAGTTTGTCTAAAATTCATCCAGCCTTTAAGGTTTAATAGAAGATGATGGTCTTAATGCATCACATGCCTTGGAGTAAATGGATACTCTGCTTTAAAGGCCCTGTTGATGTTATGTGAAGGGGAACAACAGTTGTTATGATTCTGAAACTCAGATTGAACCCAATTAATCAATGCTGAGATGATTTGAATCATGTGGCATGCATGGTCACCTCTCTGATATTCTATCCTTATCCCTCCCTAGACTGAGACATGATTGATGTCAACTGTACACTGAATTTTCAGGGGGAAGGCTGAGCCAAGTCATTTGGACAGAGAAACAAATTAGATCAAAAGTGTGATCCAGGGGAAGGGAGATCAGTTTCAGAGCAGAAGCTTAAATTTCTTTTTATACCTTGGGTGCTCTGTCCGAGTGCACAAGCCCCGGGGATCGCACTTGTGTGTGTGTGTGTGTGTTTTGTGTGTGTGTGTTTTGTGGGGGTTTTTGTGTGCACGAGCACCAGCTCAGGCGCAGGACACTCTGCAGGGGATGGCCACACATGCCTCGGTCCAACCCCAGAGTGCAGAACTCATCCAAAGGCACGTTTGCATCTTCAGGCAGCCCTTAATGTAAAAATAATCTGCAGCCATCCTCTGTTCTTAGGTTACAGCCAGCCGTGGTCACCTTGTGACTTTCCTTGGAGAAAAGGGAGCGGGAGGAGGGAGGGGGGGAGCACCCCGGGCCCTGCACGGTGCTTCACACCCCTGGCCACCTTTGGCTCGCAGCTTTTATGCCCTCTGAGCCTGCCAAGCCAAGGGGGTTCACGGGGAGGGGATTCTGGATCTCGCCTTTTATTTCCTTTGGTTTCTCCTGCTGGATTACAGAAAGCAGTGGGAGGACTGGGTGGCGTGATATGGGTGTTTCTAAGGGCTGGGGGTTGGGTTTTGTTTCTTTTTTTGTTGCTGTCTTCTTTTTTTTTTCCTTTTCCTTTTTCCCTCCTGTCTTTTTTCCTTTTCCTTTTTCCCTCCTGTCTTTTTTCCTTTTCCTTTTCCCCCTTTTTTCCCCCTTTTTTCTCTTGCTTTTTAAATTCCTTCTTTCTTTTTTTATTTGGTTTTTTGGTCTTCTTTTTTATCCTTTCTTTTTTCTTGTTTCCTTTTTTGTGTTGTGGTTTTTTTGGTGGGGTTTTTTCGTTGTTGTTTTTTGGGGGTTTTGGGTTTTTGTTTCTTTTGGGCTTTTCCTTCCTCTTCCACAAAGAGCTTTTCGCTGCTGCTCTCCACTCCCTCCGCAAACCTTGTGCCACCGGTTTGCGGGTGGGAAGACTGTCCTTGCCACGCGTTTTGCCCCAGAGGAGGTGTCCGGGACGCATCCGCTTTATTCCTCCTCACTACTCCCTCCACGCGCCGCAGTCCCGCTCCCCTGACAGCTCCGCAGAAACCTGAGATTTGGAGAAAACTTGCCCAAACCAACCCGTGGGACGTAAGCAGGGCAGCCGTGGTGCAGATCCCCTCCGCAGCCGCGGTGCCCCCCGGAGCTGCTGCCGCGGCTCCCCGGGATGCTGCGGGCGGCCGCTCCCGTGCCCTGTGGAGGTGGAGACGCAGAACCCCGAGGTCCCCGGCGTGTTCCTGTTAAAGGGGTTTGAAAGCCTTTGTGTCCCCAAATTTTCGGTGTCTGTCTCCAGCTCCTGGTGCTGGGAATGCTGGAGTTCGCTGATGCTAAGAACTAAGGAATTTTTTTATTTTAATAGGCGCTTTCCTTAATTATGATATTAAGCGATTCAGCCTAATTCTGATTAAAGCGAGCGTTGTAACAGTTCAATACAGCCCCGGCTCATCTCTTTAATAGCTCTAAAAGCGTCTGCGGGGGAAAGATACCTTAAGGAAGTTAAATGATGTCAAGATTATTTTTCATTACTGCAGTTTCGTATAGTTAGAAAAGCAACAAACACTGTTAATCTGGTTCAGTGAGGGGGCAAAGCCTTTAACTACACATTTTTTTTTTTACTCATTAAGTTCATTTGTGCAAAAATTCTTGTAATATAATTGCGTGTTTATACTACCTTTGCTCGTTTTCCTGCCTTTTTTTTTCCTTAACCCCCAATCGAAAAAAAATCGCTGCTGCTGAAAATCGCTGATTATCCTGACACATTTTCCCCCCCCCCCAGTGGAAACGCTGATGATTTGAAGCCCAAGGAATAGGAAATTCTGACGGGAGATCTATTGTTTTTCAGAAAGATCTGAACAATAAATGTCATGGAAGGCTCCGCGCTAGTATATGTGTTAATTAGAGGCTGCATAAATAGGTGCACAGAGGGACAGAAGCGGCTTCCTTAAGTTTCCAGAGCTGGGCTATAGTTTGTGTTGCAAACAAAAGAAAATTCGGCTTTGGGTTGGGGTTTTTTTAATGACAGAGCATAAAACCTTCTCACTTTTCTCAGTGCCGTCCATCCAGCCCTTCCTACCTCTCGCCTTGGGGTGAGAAAAAATAAATAAAGGAAAAGTGGGGATGGAAGCGTTGCCTTAAGAGTTTGGGTAGTTTTGATTCATCCCCGCTTCCTTTCCAGCCGAAATTCTCGGGAATCCGCGCACCGGCGGGGAGCAGGGGTGGGGGCAAAGCCCACGCTTTTCCATAACGCCTGGCCCGGGGCGTTGGGGTGAAAACGCTGATTTTGGGGCTGCCAGGGTGGCACTTGTGTCTCTTCGCAGCGTTTCCGTGGAGTTTGAGCGGCTGCGGTGGAGGCTGAGCTGGGTGCGGGGATTGTCCCCCGTGTCCGCAGCGCTGTCCCACTGCCCCGAGCTTTCACCCCCCTACGCCAGCATCATCCCTTCCCACCCCCAAAAAAGGTGATTTTCTCGTACGATTCAAACCACTTGCTTCAGAAAGAAACCCCAAACAACCCCCAAGTCTTAGGGTGAGGGTGCTGTAGCGCGGGCATCCCCCCCCTCTCGGAAGCCGCCCTGGCTTCTTATTGCTTTAATTCCTTGCCCAGAGCCTCCTAGAAAATGGCATTTGCCGGGATGTTTTTCCCTGCGCAGCCTGCGTATCGTCACTCAGCGGCAGAGCTCGCTCCATCCTCCCTCCTTTTGTGTCCTTCCAGCCCTCTGCTTAATTGTATTCCCAATTGCATTTGCTTTGATGGATTTACTTCCTTTTATAATTTCCCAGTTATGGACCCTGGCTTTGCCTTCCCGACACTTAATGTGGAAAAAAATGTCCTTTATGTGCTCAAGTTGAGGAGAAACCGCTTGCTTTGAAGGTCTCTGCCGGGATGTATGAGGGGTTCTCCCCTTTTTTATCAGGCCTTGATATTCCCCCCTTTTTTCCAGCGGTTCTGTCATGCGTCCGCATTCCCTTGCCGATGTTTTTGCAGCGTTAAACCCCCATCCCGACCTCCCCGAAAAGGCAGGGAGAGCACAGCGGGGAAAGCCTGAGGGAGAGGAGACAGGGGGTGTGGGGGAGATGGGGGACAGAGCGGCGGCCAGTGCAGGCAGGAGAGTGGCAAAATCGGGGTGAGCTGACCCTCGAGGGGTGCTGGCTGCCGCTCTCTGTAGGACTTAACGCATCAAACATACCGCGATGCAGAGTAATGCCGATGGCGGGGCCGTGCTCGCCCTGGGCGCTGATAACGCTGATGGACATGGAAAAGGTTCAGGAGCGAACGGAGGGACGGGCGGGGGCCAGAAGTGCTCCCCTCCGCCGGCTTGGGGCAGCTCCCTGTGGAGCCGCTCCCGGGAGCCGCGGCTCCCCGCGTTTTGGGAGCATCTCCCGGGCCCGTCCCGGCGCATCCCGCGGCCGCTGTCCCTGCGATGTCCGTGGGAGAGTCCTGGCGCTGCCCGGCCGCGGGCTCGGGGGGTCCGGGAGGGCCGGACACGCAGCCCCGGGTGTGGGGAAGCGGGGTTCAACTTCCCCTGGTAAGGAGCCGCGTTCCAAGGGGCACCAAATCCCTGTTTATCAGGGAGGGATGGAGCGGAGCGGGAGGAAATCCCGGGAGAAGGAGCCGGGGGAGGTGGGAGCAGGTTAGGGCAGAGCCCCCCGTGGGAGACACGACCCCCGGGCGGCCCCGGGCGGGAGGGGCGCTCCTGCCCCCCCCTCGGAGGGAACGATTTCGTTTATGGAAATAAAGGCAGGGATGCTCCGTAATCAGGAGACAGCGGTTCTGCTGCGGATCCCCGCACAGCGGAGAGGTGCCGGGGTGGATCCCCGCAGCCCCTTCGCGGGGGTTTTGGGGAGGGATGATGTGTTTGTGCCTCCGCAGAGCTGCTGCTTTTTCTCTACTTTTAGGAAATGCTGTTTCTCCCCCCCTCCCGAGCCCGGCGCCGTCCCGGTTTATGAACATTTGCAACGTTTTAAGTCCGAGACCTTTTCTCTTTGGGAACAGTCGTGGGTTAGGCGGAGATCTGCGGGAGGAGGTGTCCGGCTGGCGGTGCCCGGGGGCCGGAGTCCATCGCCACCGCCCTCCCCACGAGCCCGAGCCCGGGGGGAGCCTCCCCGCTCGCCCAGCGGCCCCCGGCCCCTCCGAGGATGCTCGGGTGGGAGGGATGCGGGCGACGGGGAGGTGGGTGCGGATTGGGCTGGGACTCAAACCCAGTAGAAAACAACAACAAAAAAAGTGGAGGTGGGGGGTAAGGAAGGAGATGCGGGAGCTGCTCGGGCAGGAGGACAGCTCTGCAGGCACAGAGCAGGTGTGATGTGGGGTTTGGGGCAGGGCGCAGCTCTCCACGGGAGGCTGAGCCATTTTCACACCTCTGCGTGTGTGTCCCGTTGCACGAGTTCATTCCCAGGTGGAGGTGCATGCCCGATGCGTCTGACCTGGAAAAAATATTTTCATACCCTCTCGGCACCCTTTTGCCAGCCTCACTCCCTCCCCTCCTGGGTGAGCAGCTCCAGCAGTGGCCAACCCACCCTCAGTGAGCTCGGATGGGAGAAGAGGGGTCAGGCAAAGAGGGGGCAAAAGGTTGGTGAGGCAGCAAATAAATCCCGACACCCTGTTCCCCCACGTCCTTTCTCCTGCCCCATGTATCAACAACAACACTAACAGCCAGGCTGACACTCCAGCCGTTCAGGGAACAATCCTTTTAATCGGGGAATAATCCACGGGACACTTTAAAGAAAAGCTGGAGCATTAACCCTGTGCCCCAGTATAATTCTTCCAAGAAGCATCTGGTACTTATATCACAACGTGGGATTAGCTTTCTCCTTGCAAGTACTGCAACTTCAAAGGGGTTTTCCCGTGCCCTGCAAGGACCTTGGCGAGGTGCCCCTGCTCCTCCTCTGTGTCCCTGGCAGGAGGGACACGCGTGGGATCCTGGGGTGTTTCTGAGAGAACAAACATTGATGAGCTCTGCCAGGGCAGAAGGGATGTTCAGGACTCGGCTGGGTGGGGAAGGGCTGGGGGAATATTTTGGGGCTTATCCCACCCCCTTGTGGGATAAGATGTGCTACTTTTGGCCATCATGGCCCCAAACTTCCCTCCTACCCTGCAGCTTTCAGGGGAGAAGACCAGAGCAAGAGCTGCTCTTCCAGTAACAGGACAAGAGGACACAGCCTTAAGCTGTGCCAGGAGAGGTTTAGATTGGATAATAGGAAAAATGTCTTCACTGAAAGGGTGGTCAAGCATTGGAACAGGCTGCCCGGGGAAGGGGTGGAATTACTGTCCCAAGGAGTGTTGAAAACATGTGGATGTGGCACTTGGGGACAGGGTTTAGTGGCAAACCTGGCAGTGCTGACTTAGTGGCTGGACTTGATGGTCTTGGAGGGCTTTTCCAACCTTAACAAATTCTATGATTCTGTGATTCCCCTGGCCCTGCTCCCTTACTCATCCTGCTCCAGCTCCAGTTTAGGCCTCACTGGTGTTCCTGGGCTGGGTCATAAAAAGATTTACAAGACACTGTTAAACCAGCAATAAAAACAATTAACTTTAATGGCACCTTGGTTGGGTTTTTCTGTCTTCTCCTTTCCCCTCCAGAGCGTGCAGCAGGCCAGGGGCAGTGCAGGGCATGGTGGGGAGAGACCCCGGGGAGGGAGGGGGCAGCCAGCTCCCAGCACCCTGCCTCGGGGGTCTGGGCAGTGGGGTCAGCCTGGGGGCTTGGGGAGGTTTGGGGTGTGACCCCCTCTCCACAGCCCCAGAGGCGCTGCTGAGCACTCCCTGTACCAGTGACGGGACCTTCCACCACTCCCTGGGGATCCCCACAGGGCATTCCCGGCCCTTCCCGGAGCAGGGATGGAGGAGCAGAAACTGCTCCCATGCCTGGGGCTCTGCCCTGGCCAAGCCCCATCAAAAACCCCACAGTCTTGGGCTCACTGAAGGTATTTTTCGTCCTTTAAAGTATGGGAATGAATTTCTAAGAAGCTGGAAATGCCAACTGTAGCTATAAATCAGAAATTGCCAGAGGATGAACATTATCCAAAGTGAAGCAATTTAGTAAAATCATCTCTTTCCTTCCATCTTCCTTCCCCCTGCTCCCCAATGAAAATTAAATTATTAGCTCGGCAGAATAAATGATAGTGCAGCACCAGTTGGAGATGCTGTTTGGGGTGAGTTCATTAGATAAATGGCATGGAGAAAGATTTGCAAAAATACAAATAAAAATTGATGTTTACTTCTGCTGATCACCAAGGGGGAGTTATCTGTTAAAAATGTGATAGCAAACATATTTCTTGTAAGGACAGAAGAGAGGACCTTCTTTTCTTGGAGTACTTCTGTATTGGTATTGAAACATCTGGACAGATTGTACAAAACATTTGCCTGAAATAGCCTTGCTTCGTTGATCTTAGAAGTTATTAAAAATAAGAGAGCTGGCAACAGAAAGGAATCATAAAGCACATTTGGATTTCATATGAAATTTCCACCCTGAGATAAAACCGTAGTGTTTTACAAAAGATGAGACATCCCAACCAAGTTAGGCTACGTAAAAAAATCATCAACCCAAAGATTTCAAATGTTCCTAATTTTTTTTTTCCCCCAAAAGCTTTGCTGATGGAGAGAGAACCTGTTAGTAAAGGTAAATCCCTCCTGAGCAGAAGCCTGGCTCTGCTGTAGCCAACATTCCCAAGCCAGAGCCCTGGATTTATGTCTGAGATCCCCAAAACTGGTGTTGGGGGGTTTCAGCCCTGAGTTCACCCGTGGGAGATGGGCCCGGAGAGGGGATGGGTTAACCCAGACTGAAATTGTCCTGAGCAGGGACACCCCTGTCCCCCTGGGATGAGCGGGGACGTTTGTGATCCCTCCATCCTGCTGCCTCCTGAGGCCCAGCCGGCTGATTTCCCACGCGCCCAAACACACAGGCACCTTATTAGCACACAGATGCCACCATGCAATTTGCTTCAGGTTTGTGCCTCGAGCTTTGCCTCTGTGCAAAATGTCCAAAGAGAGAGAGAGAGAGAGAAGTATAATTACCTGGCTGCAGCTCTGCTGACACAGGGCAGGGCCACGCCGACAAGCCACAGCCTGTCAGTGCTCCTCGCTAACTGTCCGTGGGGCTGCTCCTGCCCTATCCCAGCTGGGAAGTCACCCAGAGCAGCACCTCCTCCTTCCCTTTTCACCCCACGTAATTTTTTCTATCATTTTACTTCTCAAAAAATATTTGCTGCGCTTCAAAAAAATGCTTTGAAAGCGTCACAGCTTGCAGCGCTCTGAAAGAGGGAGATTAAAAATAGCTGGGGCCGAGTTTTTCTGCAGAGCCACAAACGCTCTGTCTTTGGTGGTTCCAGCACTGTAGAAACTCTCCTCTGGAATTCGTGTATTAATTGCGGGCTTATTTATTTACTTTCCCTCTGTGCTTGGTGTAGGGCAGAGCGGCTGCTGCAGCCTCACTGCTCGCACCCGGGGAGTAACAGCACGGACAGGTAGCTGGGTGTAATTAAATCCCGTCACGAGTTCCCACTTCCCAGCTGTGCTCCCCAGCGGAGTCCCTGCTCCGGGCACACCCTTGGCCCAGGTTCCTGCCTCTGCCAGCCCTTTAACAGTTTTATTTCCCCCCACTGGGTGTGGAGCCCTGAGTTAGTGGTTGAACCCCGGTGACGAGTGGTTTGCTTTCCAGTCACCTTTGCAAACCTCGTAGGAGCCAACCTTAGACTCTGAGGCTGGAGAACGCTGTCCCGGCCCATTCCCAACACAAAGAGCTTGTCCCAGCTCTCCGGAGGGAGCACGCGGGCAGTTAATGTGCTTCAGCTAACGAGCAGTAACTCGTTAAGTTTCAGTGACTTAGTCCTTTATGTTGGCCTGTCTATAAGGGAGAGACCACACAGAAGCAGAAAGAGCAGCCAGCTCTGGCCCCGCTCGCCAGAGTCAAGGGGGAGGTGATAATTATTTGTTTGGACTCTCCTGTTTTAGGGGAGTTGCCGATTGTTTATTTTTAAGCCGATCAGGAGCTGAACCGTGTTTGCCTTGTGGCTCTTAAGCCGGGCTAGTGAGGGAGCAGAGGCATCACTGGCAGTGGGCAGCCTTTGAGCAGGGTGTAGGGGCAAGGAGCACAGAGGATGCTCGGGATGAGGGGATGGGACTGCTCTGGGAGTCATTTGGGAATCTCAGCTAATGATAATTGTGGCTTGGAGGTGTCACACGCGGGCTGCCAGTGAGTTTGGGAAGACAGGCACCCCTGACAGCTCTCTCTGTGACGGGAGGGGGATTAGGGGATGGTTTTATGGCATTTAAGTGCCCTCCTCCCCCAGCTTCATGACAAATAGCCAAAGGGGAAAGAAGGGATTCTGTTTCCTTGCCCTGCTCTCGCTGGAGCTGTGAGTGAAAGGGAGACAAAGCCCAGGCTTATCTCCGAAGTGTTTCCCGCTGCCTTGCTTAGCTCTTGGCCTCCTCTGATTCCTGTTGCAGGCCCCCTAATTCTCCTCTGGTGTTGTAGGTGGGGCTGGAGACAAGGCCGGGCACTTCGCAGAACCCACAGGCCAGGAGACCCCACAGCCTGACCCACGTCCCCAGCTCCTGCTCCGATTTTGGGTGGCAGATAAGGAGAGGGCAGAGCGCTGGAGCTGTGGATTCATGGACCAGCCATAGTCGGGCTCCTCACCAGCAGGACACTAAAAGTTCACTGTCACCAATGTCCCTGCTGGTAACTTGAGCCCGAACTTTCTTATCACATCCCACGGGAAGGCAATCGCAGCGTCACACGTAACTCCTTGGGGCAGCAGAACAACAACACGGAATTGCTACTTTAAAAAGCCGGGTGCAGATAAGCCTTTCTGCTTTTCCCTCGCTGGTTATACAAGCACTACTTAGGGAAAAAAAAATAAAAACAACACTGGAGACAGACTTGAAACAACTGCTCCATGCTGGAAGAGCGTGCGTGTGAGATATGGAGTAGATTAGGGCTTGACATGGCACGTAAAAACACTCTTTCCTTTTAACACCTTTATTGCGAGTTTTAAAGGGCAATCAAAATACATTCGTAGCTGTTTGCCTCCATGCTATAAAAGGACACTCATACCTGTGAAATCCTATGACCTACAAATAGTGAAAAAGGGGTATTTTTTGCGTCAGTGACCTTTTGAGTAAAGCTACATAAATAAAATGTCAGTGAAGGGCTGGGGATGCGTTGTGTAACAGGAGGATGGTGAGGACAAGTGCTGGTTTCCACCAAAGTGGTGAAAAAATCATCATGAGCATTTGCTTAAAGAAAATTAATCCAATCCCCAGGGAGCATGGTTTTTCTGGAGTCAGTGGAACAATGCCAGTGTATGTTGGGCTTTGTAGAAATGCTCAATCCTGCTTGAAGGAAGGCACCTGTGTGCTCCTGGATCCTTCCCTGCCTCTCAAATCTTCATCCCAAGGTTTTCTTTACTGCTTTTTCTCCAGGAGGCCTGGATAGACAGATTCATGTCAGATGGACTCGGAAAGGAGCAAAAGAATGGATGGATATTTCAAAAGCAAGAGCCAAAGCTCCAGGCAGGAGGGAAGGGCAGTGAGATTTCCCTCCCTGCAAACTCTGCTCAGTTTGGTTTTATTTTTATTTCTGCTGCTTTGTGTTTTGTTACTGGTTGTTTTGTTGGCTTTTTTTCTTTCCCCAAGTCAAACTCAATGAAGGTCTGAGAATGAAGTCAAACAAGTGAATTTTTGTGGCCTTGCCTCCACAAGGTCATGAGATTTTGCAAGAGACCAGGGGCTGGAATGCCTGGAGCTTTGATTCCTGAGCTGCACAGCGCCTCGGGAAGGTGGTTTCCAGCAAACAGGGCTCGCACAGGTACCCGGCCCTGCTTTGTGGTGTTTGGAAAAAGGTGCAGGAGCAGTGGAAGCACTGGTTCAGCCGGATGGAGCCTGACTCCATCCCTCTGTCTGGAAACGAAGCAAATGCCTCTGCCCCCACTATCAGCTCTGTGCATCATATGATTCATGCTCGAGGAGTCCCAGAATTACAGCTGTAAGGCACATTGTGTTTAGGCTCACTGAAATCATTCTGTCATGAAAGGGCTGCCGTTGTGGGCGCACTGGGGAGGGGAAAAAAGAGGAAGAGTCACAAAGGCGAGGCAGGCACCCAGCCATCTTGTGCAATCAGCATTCCTGCACCGTTTCCTTACGGAAAGGCTCCGGTTCTTTTAAAATGCCAAGCACCTTCTCCCCTCTACCTCAGGGCAGCTGCCTTGCTCTTCCCTCTTGGCAGGGCGTGGACCCACTGTGAGCATCCTTCCATGCCCATGCAGCAGCTGCATGCAGCCCTTCGCTGCTCTCAGCATGCCTAAAATGTATCAATTTTCATTTGTTTCTGAATTACCCTGGCATGACTTGATTAAAGGCTGGTTGAAATGTACAGTGCAATCTGGTTCATCTCCATGCTGTCCTTTTATTTTTTTTTCTTGTGGATAACGAGGAGCTGGACTTGGTGGGAAGGGTCTTTTCCAAGCCTGGCTCAGAGCAGAGCTGCTGAGGTGGGGGGCAATGAGCATGTGGAAAAATTCCCAGTAGTTGGTGTTCTCCTGCGAATTGGGAAAAAGAAGAGGCATTTCCTCATCATCTTTCCTACACCTATTTTGGGGAAAGGTGCCACAGTAATCGTTGTGTTTGTTCCTGTGCCACACGTGGCCAGAACACAGCATCTCCTCACAGCACGCAGGAAAATCGCTTCAGTGCCAAGGAAATCCCCATCCCCACTCCTTGCACGGCACCTTCCGGCTCCGGAGGGCTCCTTGCCCAGGCCGTGGGCTGGGGGGCTCCCTGGGGCCGTGGGAGCAGGTTCTGAGTGATAGCACCACTTCTCTCTCGTCCCTTTCCAACTCAGGGCACTGACTCAGGACAGCCCAGTCTAGGCTGATACCCAGCTGCTGCTCAGCTGCATTTCCAGGTATCCCACCCTCTGTGTGATCCTCCCGGATCCCCCTGGTCCTTGCAGTTCTCACCTGGGCTCGACGTAACTCCAAGTTCTTAGCTGCCAGCAAAGCACAAAGCTTCCTTTCTCCCATGGGTGTTTCTCAGCCCGTGGGTCACAGCCCGAGCAAGATCAGGGAAGGCAGCGGTGAAGGGAGGGAGAAGTGAGGGGGAGGGAATCGCTGAAAACTTTATTGCAATCAAACGCCAGAAAAATCCTGCTCCTCCGCTTTGCTGGTGCCAGGGATTCTTTGTCAGAGAGCTCTGGAAACCTCTGCCCGCAGAGGGAGTGTGGGGATGGGGAGGTGTCGTCAAAATGTTTCTGGGTTTACTTTTAGGGGGGATGAATGGGGATAACAACATGGCTTTGGTGGTGTTTTGTGTTGGGTTTTTTTCCCCAAATTAATTAAAGAAAAGGCCGGTGAGTTGTTCTAGATCAGACTCTTTGCAGCACACGGGTACAGGATCAACGCTGTTACCATGCTTCTGTTTATTATTCTACCAGGTCTAATTGCTATTAGTCATAAAGTCATACTACAGTTAACCGCTTTCCAAATTCATCCTGGGGACACCTCTCCTAAATTATTTCCATGCTGGTCATTTGCCATTTATTTCCTTCTCCTCTGTTTTCTGTCTCAACAAGTTTTTAATCTATGACAGCACTTTATCTCCCAACCCCATGATTATAAAATTTCCTTCAGAGACTCTACTGAAGGGCTTTATCAAAAGCCCTTTGAACCTCTCCATAAATTAGAATCTCTGTTCTCCTTTTCCTACTATTTTGTTAACTCTTTCAGGGGTTCAGAGGGATAAGGAAGGTTTAGTTCACCTTTAGCAGGACTGGATTCCCATTTCTTTTCCTTTACTCAAGGTGGTTAATTTACAAGACTATTTTGGCATTATTTTCTCTGTTTATCACCCCTCTCCCTCCCTGCCCAACACATCCAGATCCCTGGCTTGGGACCACATGTTGGTGCTCTCCTAACTGGGGCATGGCCTTCACTGAGCTCCCATCTGCCCTCTACTCCTCCTGGCACTGGTGATTGATAACGGGGAGCAGACCCTGCTGCTGCTCAGGGAGCAGAGCCCTGGCTGCTGGGGAGCTGTGCTGGCTAACCCCAGCCCACATGTGACACCATTATGTTTTTGCTGGTGACAGACACTTTATTCTCGCAAGTATCTGGCATTCTCAGATAATCTTCTCTTGCTGTTTCTCCGTTTGCTGCTCTTTGGCTGTGGCCTGGCTTCTCATTTTGATAGGAGGTGGCCCTTGCTCCCTGCTGTTATGGGCAGATCACAGGGGTAGGTAGGAGCAACCTTGTCTGAAGGACAGCGTTGGACTGGCACTCTGGAGCCTTGGATTATTCCTGCCTGCCTCTATTCTTGACCAGATAAGTAACCCAGGGTGAGTCAGTTCAGTTCCCCTCAACCCTCCCATTTTCCCTCCCACACTCTTTCTGTCTCTGCAGCTTAGATTTTAATATATCTAGTGCAGGAAATCGTCTCTCGCTGAGTGTTTGCACAGTGCCTGTTGCACTGGAGGAAAAATCATAAGTCAACTTGGAAATCTTTTCCTTGAATATCTGAATCTCCTTTCCCCCTTTGATGGATTCTTTCCTGTAACTTATTCTCTGGCTGCATGTGGGTAATAGACAATTACTCCTTTTTCTTCAGACAGTTGCTATGAAAAGGAGGTTGAAGTGCCTTTGCCCTTTCCCTCCATCCCCTTCCCCAAGTACTTTTTGAATGGTGGTTTCAATCAAAGTTGAAAAAAGGGTGCAAGTTTCCTAAAACTTTTGTGGGAATGGACAGCAGTGGGATGGAGGAGACCATTAGTGATCCCCACGGAAGCAGTGGGTGTGAGAGCAAGCTCTCATTGCTGGGCAGAGGATCCACACTGGGAGCAGCTGCTTGGTGCCCACAGCAGGTGCTGAACCCATCCCTGCTGTCCGTGAGTCACTGGACGCTGGAGAAACCGCTCGACAGAGTCCATCCCTCGTGCACAACCCCTGGGGACAGAGCAGGGATGAATTCCTGCCTGAGCCTCGATGTGATTTCATTAAAATGGGAAATGAGCCGTGGGTGCTGGAAGCCAGGCCCTGCTCGTGGGGTTCTGGTGCTCGTGGCCCTACGTGCTGCTTGTGGCAGAGGTGTCTCCTGGCAAGCAGCAGCACTGAGCCTCCTGTGGGGCTCTTGGGAAACTCCTCCCTTCCTCCCACGTTTTGCCTGCCTGCTGAGCTCTGGGGCAGAAGAGGGGGAAGCTGTTACCTGCTTTCCTATTTCCCCCTCTAGATATCTCTTCAATGGAAGTGCAGAGAGGTTGGGATTCGGGGCTCATTAATAGCATACCCTATGATCACCTGAGTGTCGCAAACCACCGGTTTTGGATGCCCTGATTTTTTCTGAGTGGGTGGTTTGGAAGGAGGATGGAGTTGGCTTTCTGGAGCGCTGCAAAACCCTTCCGCCAAGTAGTTGGCTGCTCAGCAGCCCTGAATACTGAAGCCTTTAGGGCATTTTGGAGTTGGGAGTGTGGAAAACGAGGAATCCTGAATGAACAGACTCGTGAAAATTACAGGTTTCCCTCTGCCGTGCCTCAGTTTACTCATAAGTAAATTGGGCAAAGTAATCCTTGGGCTTTTGCCCCAGGGGGCCCCAAGTCAAAATTCTTCAAAGTCCTTGAAGGCACTTGAATGAAAGGCTCTGGACCTGGTAATTACAGAGTGTTGTGCTTCCATGAGGCTATGAGATAGGGAAACCTTTGCCAGGCAAGGTTTGGAGAAGAAAATCAGCCTGGCCCTGCCAAGCCCTCCGAGGAGAAAATGGAAGATTTACTGTTGCCAGCGTCAAAATCAGCTGTTGTCATCCAAGGCCATTGCAAATGGATTTGTGGCAAGACTGTATTTGCACAAACCAGGAGGGAAGAGCAGCCTTTGCCAGGGTGAGGCTGCGGCTGGTGCTGGTGGGATTTGCATAGGAGCAGGTTAGGAGGCAGCACTGCCTGGCCAAAGTCAGCTCAGCCCCACCAGCCCAGCCAAGCTCTGCTTATTTCCCTAAGCTCAATTTTTGGCTTCTTTCCTTGAAAAACATCTTCTCGAAGAGAGAGAGAGAGAGAGAGAGAGAGAGGGAAAGGAGGTCAGCTGTGTCAGAGGATGTTTTGCCTGTCTCCCTTAGGACTCGGTTATGGATTTAACACGAGATTTCCTTGAAGCCCTGGGAAAAAAAGCAGGCTTCAAATTGTAGGTCAAAGCTGTGACTCACCCCTTGGTTTCTGCTTTGCTTTGGAGGGAGGAGAAGCAGTTTGGGCCAGTCCTGCCCTGTGCAGGGATATCTCCAAGCTGTGCTGGCTTTGGGAAGGAGGTGGGAGCAGGGCTCTCCTACCTGCACTGGTGTGCCCCATCCCTCTTGCCCTTGCTGAAGAGGGAGATGCGGCCCTCAGAGGTTGATTTTCCTCCCCTGTGCTCTGCCTGGCACTGGGATAGAGAGGAGAACATGGGGAGTTCTGATATTGTGACTGATATTCCAGCTCAAAGGTATAAACACGCCTCAGGTCTTCCTTTGCTCGACTACAGGAAAAGCTGCAAGACCCTCACGGCTCATTCTGCTGACACCTTTTTCAGAGGTGCCATTCAGGAGCTTTCTGCATCAAGGAAGTTGTCAGCACAAGATGATAAATGATGAGGTGCCGACGCTATTGCTAAGGGCCCATTAAAAACGAGACACCTTTGAATTCACAGGGTAATAACAGGCACGGGGTATGGGTTATTGGTCTCTTTTTCAGCAGAGAAATGATAAATGTTCCTGTGGAAAGAAGTGCCACACCCCCTCAAACAAGACACTCTTCCCTCTGCCATCAAAATTCCTGGGTCGGAGGAAAGGATTTGGTTTCACTGCTAACACTCAGCCAGCACAAATATGTGCTAGGTGCGAAAGCCACCTGTTCTCGGCACAAACCTGGCGGGGAGATGTGCAAAGAGCAAAGGGTGCGAGGCAATTTGGCTGTCACTCATCTTCTCAGGAACTTTGGAGTGATGGGTGTGTGTGTGGAGGAAAACTCTCACTTGCAGTGAAAAGTGCAAACAACTTCTTTGACCGTTTCCTTTCTTAAATAAAAAATCAAATCAAAAGTTGCCTCATTGCAGCAAAAAAAAGGGAACTAAAAAATCTTGGGTCAGTGTGGTTTTGCCCATCTACTTGCAAGGGGCTGAGCGTGGCCTTTGGAAATCCCACTGCTGATGACTTGGCTCAATGCTAATCTCCAGGTCTTTTGATCTTTATACATTTAGGGCTTGACCTGAAGTCTGGAGAAATTAATGGGAGCCTTTCTCTCTCTCACTGGGTATTCGCTTAGGGACTGATTAATTGATTTTTACGTTTGTTGACTGTGCCTATGCCATGGACTCAGAGTACACCATGAAAATTTAATGAAATATTAAAATGGGATATTTGTTGACAAGAGTGACCCTGTGTGTCATGCAAGAAAAACTGCACGTTTGGAAGTGTCTTCCGAATGTCCTTAACTCGCTCCAAATCTGACGTTTCCCAGCCATGTGCTCCATCTTCAGGACTTCTTTGGCTGGACAAACCATCTGATCATTGCAGGTCTTGAGTAGGCTTAGAAAATGTCTGGGGTTTCTGAGCACACCCTTTTCCATGCCTGGAAATTATGCCTGGGCTTAACACATGCAGTCTTCCCAGACGTGGTCATTGAATATATGCAGATCAGCTGTGTCTCGGTGAGGAGCAGCAACCCCAGCGCTCCTGGGATGCCCTGGATGTGCTGTGTGTGCCCTGGGAAGGAAATCCAGCGTGTTTGGGATCTGACAGGGCAGCAGCATTCCCATCTGGGAGCTCCTTGATGGACAAGGAGTGGATCTCCACCAGGAGGGTGCCACAGCCAGGCTTTGGTAAAGGGAGGTGAGAAGTGGTTGTGCTGCCGAGGGCCTCTCACCGAGCAAAGCCAGCTGTCAGCACTCCCCCTCCCCAGCCTCCCCTGGGTACAAACTCCAGCAGCTCCAGGGATCCCTGCACACAGGGGTAGAAAGTGGTTTTTTCTGAGAGGCAGGGTCCAGATCATTTTAAGGAAGGAGGAGGAGACCTTGACCTTGACTTTGTGGTTGATGGGAGATCCCCAAATACACATAATGCACCCAATGTCTGAAATTGTGGGTGGCAATGGCTGAGGAAGTACCTCCGTGGAGAGATTAACTCTTCGTGGTCATGCACCTGGATCGATGCCTTCCTTGAAATGTCACCCCACCAGCTCCAGAGTGGCTGGAAAAAGGTGATTCAAAATAGTCTTATATTCCATCCTCTTCCCCGTGCCAATCCCAAAGAGCACCTTTGTCCCTTCCCTGAAAGGCATTTACTCCACAGAGCTGTCATAAGCAAATTCATCTGCATGTTCACATTGCACAGGAGAAAACACAAACCATTTTTTTTTAAAGTTTCCAAAGGGTATTCTTGGCCTCATCACTTCCTGCAATGTCTTCACTGGCAGAATCATCCCAGAAAGCCTCAGCCTCCAGGAGGGAATGCAGCAGGGAGAGGCATCCCTGCTCCTTCCAGGCTATGAAAGGTTTAACTCCTCTCTGTGTCCCCCGTTACCCCTTTTTGATATCCCCGTCCATCCTCACTGGGATGAGTGTTACCACAAATGATGTTATCTCATGATTACTTCGTAGCAGTGGTGTGTGTCATAGATGAAATGGTGACTTATTAATCCTAATTATCATAACGAAGGCACAAAGAAGTTGCACAGCCTATTTTTCTGGCCAGAGACTGAAAACGCAGCCATTAAGAGGAGACAAGCTGTGAAATCTCTCTGCAGGCATCTGAAGAAGCCTCAAGAGATTTTTAGAAGTGCCGAACCCTTAGATGTTCCCAAAGATTTTAGAGGAATCTCGAGTGCTTGCCTCTGGCTATAACCCCATTCCAGGGCTTAGGGCTGTCGCCATGGGCAGAGGGACCTGTTTGCAAATCCCCACGCTTGCCTCATTTGGGGCAGGTTCTCTACTCTTTCCTACCCTGAGGCAGACAAGAGTCCTCCTGTGAGGCATTCCCAGTCCTTTCTGCTGAAACTGTTTGACTCTGTGTAATTGGGAAATCATTGCTGCAATGAGCCTAACAGGGAGATGAGAAACCTCTGGGGTTTTTTTTGTAAGAGCTGGTGGCTTTGGCTCCCTTGCCTATTGCGGGTGGAGGAATCTTGCTGGAGATCTCCAGCAGAATGTGGCACTTAACAAACTTCAGGTGAAAATGCTTAGAGCAGCTTAGGAGCTGTTGTTTCTTCCCTGCCTGATGTCCCACACCTGTGCATCCCGTGCCTGAGCACTTTGCTGCCTGGGAGCTCTGTCCTGGGAACGTGGTGGGCATGTGGGATCCATCAGGAGACCTCAGTTATGCTCTGCCATGTCGTGGGGCTTTATATTTGGCTCTTTGAGTGCAACTTCAGGCACCCATGCTGGAGCAGAGCCTCCCAAGGTCCTGTTAAGTGCTGTTTGATGAGGCTGAGTGATGAGCGTTGGGCTGCGCTGCTTTCTCGCAGGATGCTTTTGGCTGGGGGCTACTGAAATGTATCCCAGTCCTCTCCAGAGGACCCTCAGCAACACTGCCATGCCCTCAGCCGGAATGGCTGCAGCCTTCCAGGCGTGCTGAATGCGGGGCTGAGTGGTCCTGGCTCCACCAGACGCCACCCTCGAGAGCTGGCTTTGAGGAGGGCTTTCAGCAGGCACTCGGAGGTGGCAGCAGGCCCTTGGGGTGGGAGAGGGGGAATGCAGCCTTTGTCCTCTCCAAGGATGAAGATGGCAGCTGGGTCCGGCCAGATTCCAGAGGCGTCTGGACAGCCTCTGTCATCGGGGTGGGATGTTTGGGGGGAGACAGGGCAGAAGGGGGGTTATCTCCTCTCTGCCTTCTTGTCTGGGAGGGGGCAGCTGAGAATTGGAGGAGGTTGCAGCAGGAGGCTGGAGTGTGGTAAACGCAGACCTCGGGCACCCTTTGCGCCCAAGGAGGTGCTGAGAAGGGGCTCCCCGGGGTCGGCTGTGATAGTCCTGGGGCAGAGGGTGGCTGGGGGAGCCTATCGGTCGCGTCCATCTCTCTGTGCTTCGTGTCGTGCCACGAGAAAACAAGGGAAAGGGAGGAGGAAGCAGGAGGGGCAGCGGTGGGGAGGGCAGAGTGAAAAAGCAACAAAAAAGCCGAGTGAACCTGCTGACTTCCCCAGACTCCGCGGCACCACTGGTCATTTCTGTAGGCTATAGGGGTTGTCAGAGTAGGCTGTAAGGACAGGTGTAAATCTGTCCTGTCATTCCACCCTTCCAGCATCTTCTCACCTGAAGGGCTCCCATTTGTTGCAGAGAGCAAGCAAATAAACCCAGCCATTGCTTTGACTCGCAGAGGGCATGAAAAGACACCCCGTGCCGCCGGTTAACCTCCGTCCCCTGCCTTTCCCCTCCCGTGTGGAGCTTTTACAGCCAGCCTGAAAGCAAATCCCCCCTCCAGCTGTTTGTTAAAGCAAAGCAAATAAGGGCTATTACAGCTCAGTCCAAAATCCACTTGTTTGCAGTCTGATTTTTAACTGTCATTCCAGCAGGGAGAGGGCAGGGGGAGGGCTGGAGGCTGGCCCCAGCCCAGGGCAAGAGGAGCCATTTGTCTGCCAGGAGGAGAGGGGGTTCGGCAGCTTCCAGGGCGCTCTGGGGCAGGCAGGGGGATGCTCCGGGCCTCTCTGAACCGGGGGAACATCTGCGAAACGACCCTGAAGTGTGTGTCGGGTGGAGATGTGACCTCTGGCTGCGGCTTCGCTGCTCGGCCAGGCGAGGCGGCTCCTTTCTCCCATCTCCTTCCACTCCTCCTCTTCTTCCCCTTGCGAGCTGTGCCGCTGATTTTTGTCCTCAGACCTGGAGCGAGGATTCCTCTCCCTGCTGAAGGAGCCATCCGCAGCATCGGTCTCCCCATGGTTTTCATTAAGGAGTGGATGGTGTGTTTCCCATCAAGAACAACTTTAATCTTGACCGAGTTCTGAAAGCCAAAGGTTTGCAGTTTTCTTCGGCCACCTTTGATTATTACTTCTTCTTGTTTTCCAACTCGATATTATAGATCCTCCCTCCTGGCTGAAGTCCTTAATGGCCCGGTCCATCCCCACTCCCCCAAGTACCCATTCTGTGGATGTAGCGAACTCTAATTAATTATAACTTATCTCATGACTTGTCAGCATCACATGTTTGATCCTGTTTAGAAACCATATTCCCAGGGGACGGAAAGACTCGGGAGTAGGTTGATGCTACTCAACAGTGATTTAATGGACGCATTAATGCCGAGACAGATAACTGTGTAGCCATGTTAAGTAATACATCAAGAATCTTTCCAGAGAGGCAACTTTACAGGTCACTGCAGAACTGCTAACTGATATTAACCCGCTTTGCATTGTGCTGTGCATACGGGCGCTGGGAGTTCACACACTTTCTTTTGTCTGTGGTTTTTTTCGAGCAGCCTCTTCCCATTCCCCCCTGGAAGCGATGGAGATATTAGACGCCTAATGACAATGTTTCACACGCGGGGGTGGGGTGAGGAGGACAACAGGCTCGTTAGCCGGGTTGATTTTAAGCACACCCAATTACTGGCCCGGAGGAGGCCGGGGCAGAGGCTGCTGCCCGGCCGCGGGGATGCTCCGGGCTCTGCCGGGCTGTCACCGGCCNCCCTCCTCTCCCCAAAACCCAGCGGTTTTCGCCTTCCTCCACCTCGGGAGGAGTTCCTGCGCCGGGAGGGATGCCCTTGCATCTCTCGGGGAGCTGCGACCTCCCTTCTGCCAAGCTCCCTCCCGGGATGGGGGAGATCGGGGGCCGCCGGGAGGTGGCCGGGAGCGCGGTAGCAGCGCCGGGGGCGGCTGCCCTGTCCCCGGCGGGCAGTTCGCGTCCCAGGGCCCGTCCTTGCCCAACCCCGGAGGAGGGGTTAGGATTAGGGTACCCGCAGGACAGGGATCACCCTAACTGCAAGCAGCAGGGTGCAGCGGATTTTACCGTTCGGCAAGGTCCGTCTGTCCGTCCCTCAGGCTCTCCCAGCCCCACGCGGGGATGCTGGGGGATCTGGAGCCGGGTTCCTCCCGGTCTGCCACAGCCTCGTCCTCCCGGCCCTGTCCCTCTCGGTTACACGGAGCCACCCCGAGAGATCTCTCCAGAGACCCGTCACCCCTCACAGGGGTCCCCTCCGCGCCTGGGAGCCCGCAAAGCGGTTCAGGGGGGACACCCACACCCGGCTGGGAGTTCCCGTGGGCTGAGGGCTCCCCCTCTCTGCTCCCCTCGCTCTATCCCGGCTCCGCGCTGGTCCCGGCCAGAACTGGGGGACCTCGGCGTGCGGCTCCCCCGCCCCGCAGCCCCCGTGTCGGAGCATCGGCACGGCAGGAGTAGCATTCGCCTTCATCCCTCACTGCTGAAGGTTTCCCTCCCGTGAGGACTCCTCTCCTGAGACTGGAGGGAAGGTGCTGCCGGATCCCTCGCTCGTTCCCATCTCTTTCCCCGTCTCCCCTGTTCTGCCAGCCGGACCCTTCGGGGCAGGCGGAGGGAGGAGTGGTGGGAATTCACCTTGCTGAGAACGAAGGGAAACTCCCTTGCTCAGCCGGGGGACACCCCGGCAGGGCTGCGCCGGCCTGGGGCCGCCAGGCTCCGCCGCCTGCCCGGCGG
>WEIT01002479.1:5964-41297 GCA_013389985.1 Dryoscopus gambensis | reverse complement strand
AGCAGAGAGGTTTAAAGTGTTTTGTATCTCTGTTTATTACAGAAGAGGTTAGAATTTTTTGTGCTGGATCCAGTGTCCATTGGTCAAGAAATACCCTAATCCAGAAATTAATTAATCAAGAAATATCATAAGTTGAAATGTCATGCAAGTGATCTTTTGACTGGATGAATAAAACAAACACTAATAAATCATCCAGTCTCCATAGTACTCATTCAGGGGTTTTCAAGGAACTCAATTATGAAATTCTTAAAAATGTGAATACTTTGTTGTTTAAGTTAAGGGTAGGCACATAAAGGAAAGGGGACAAATGTGGTATCAATTTTAAGAAGATGTCTAGCAGGGTTGCTTGGAACTGTAAACAAGTCTGAAATCCATCCTTGCTAAAAAAAAAAATAGTAAGAATAGACATTTAAGGTAGATGTATTGAGCAATATCAATGTAGCTTTTCCAAAGCAAAGTCACGCACCACAAACACATTACAGTTTAGAAATTGTAATTAGAAATACGGTCAAGGACAATAAAGCTTACAGCAGGGCACTTGGCCTTCAAAACATACTAAATTATTATGTAAGTAGAGGGAAGAATTTTCAATAGATTACTTGCCATTAAAAGTTAAGAAACAGAAATTTTAAACTTTCATACCAACAGGCAGGCACTTGTTAGGTCCCAAAGGAATCTGTTGTGGCATTGTGCTGTTCAGAAAGTCATTTAAAAATATATGCACTAGTGCTAAACAATTTCTGAAGATAATCAAAATTAAAACCCTAATTATGTAATAGTAACAAATTGGGTGATAAAAGAGCTGGAAAACAATGCTGACCAAAGTTTATCAGTACATATTCTACATGCACAAAGCTGTTCTACGTTATAGTGGTCTACTGCTTCAAATAGATTTGGCTGTCCATTTGGTTAGTGCTATAAAAAAAATTAGGCTCAAAGATAAAGTAAAGAACAAATATATTATTAGGAAAGAAAATTGAAACTATCACTATACCGTTGTGGAAATGCGTGCCATGCTTGCGTCTGGAATACTGATTATCTATCCGCTTTTTAAAAAAGAACTGAAAAGAGACATGGAAAGATTACAGAAATCACAGTGAGAGAGATTTGAACCAAGGAACATGTAAATTAAGAATACTCACCTTAAAGAAAAATTGTTTTTCAGAATGTGCTGGTGGACTAAAATCATTGAAGGGCATAAGAAAAATTAATAGTGAACAATAACAATTTTCTGTTCCTTATGCCAAAGAAAGGTCGTCTAATTAAATTTTCAGATAATGTATTTAAACAAAGAATAGGAAGTTAGAGTTTTTCACTCAATATAGTAAAATTATCAAATGTACTGCTACAGGATATTGTAGAAATTGAAAGCATAATAGGTACAAAGTCACAATAGCATTGATCAGACTTCATAATCAGGGTAGTCCAGGTGCAACTTTTGCCTCAAAAAATCTCTAAACAACTGTTTGTCAGAAATCAAGAGAAAGTATTTTTGAAAATAAGTGTAAGTTCTGTTTCATGTAATGCTTTAGGTATTTTGCAAAACATTGTTTGACTTATGTGTGAAAATCAAAAATGTCTTCATCTGTTTCTGAAATTAAGAAGGATATTCCTACTGGAAAGCAAGAAACTGATTTAGTGGCAACTAATTAATATTTTAGTTTTCTTCTTTCTGTAAGGTTGAAGGTTGCTGGCTTTAAACTCTGGACCATCATAGGAGTAACCACTCATGCTCTGCTAAACTAATGCCATTTATTCTTAAAGATATTAAAGGATTGTGGTGTTGCTGCTTATCTGTCATGAAAACTAAACCCCAAAGGGTCTGGAGATAGACCCACATATTGCAGAAAGGTTCAGGCTACCTCTGTGTAGCTTCTTCACTGGTGCTACAGATGATCAGTTTGATTGCAGCAAGTTTTGGAGTTTAGCCGAGAGACTGTGGCATTGAGGGGCCTTTGAGTATAGATTACAGATGTAAAGAAGGAGAGAACCAGAGCATTAATCATAGGGCTTCCAGGGGATCCAGCACTGAAGACTGTAATTTGATAAATATGTAATTTGCTTTATAACCCCTCAAATTTCAGTTTAGCAGTGGGGAGCTTGGTACAAGTTAATGACTCTTTTTCCTTATATACCCATTAATGTTTATATATTGAATTTCACCTGCAACTTTATTTCATGATAAAATTAAGTCTCATAAAGTTGTTTTTCAGAATTCATGCAATTCTGCAAATTGGCCTGTGACTAATCCTAATTCATGAAAAGAGTAAATGAATTCTTTTATCATTATGTCAGAACTTTTTGGACAGCTCACTACTAGTTACCACTTGTGTTAAAGCTAGCTAAGTGACTGTGGAATCACTTCTAGGAGATTTTAGTGTAAAATAAGACATGGCTTAAACTATCTACAGCTAGATCTGAGGTGAGAAATTGGATTAAATTAATTCAGTGAGAGTAGAAATATGTTAGGTCTTCATTGGAACACAGCATTAAACGAGCAATGTGAGACTATTCCTGTGTTGTGAAGTAGCAAATTCTGTCTTAAAGTGGGATGTTTTCACCCATATTTCTTACTCATCCAAAGGCTTTTTGAATTAATCTACAAAACCTAATGATAAGACTATCAATTTTAGCAACTTATGATTTAGCAAGTGTATTCTCCTGAGTTTAGATACTTCTTTGTTCATTATAGGGATCTATACTGTTTCTTTTATTTGTATCAGGAAGGAAAGAGGGATTGCACATCCCATAGATGCATCTTGAATATGTGTAATACATAGGAGTATACAGAGGCTACAAAGGGGTTGTTGATAATTTTCTGCAGATCAATTCATACTTTTATCTCTCTGAAAATGTAATGCTTAAACAAATTTCTCCATGGTAATATGCTACTAAATGTTGTACAACCAAATCTGTTCAGGAAACACATAAACAATTCATGATACTGAAAAAATATGCTCTTTTCAATTATATTTATATTGTCCTCTACATTTTTGCCAAATGATATTATTCTATGTTCTCAGGTACTTAGATCTCTTTTTGTAATTTGGAATCTTAAGTACATCCCTGTGCCAAGTCTGTATTGATGGAAAAAAATATAAAAATTTAAAATTCTAAGATTAATTGAAATACATAAAAAACCCCTTAGACCTAGCTTGCAAATTTTTCATACTTATCATGATTATAAAAGTTTTTTCCTCTGCCAGTATTCAGCCTCCAGTTAAGAAACCTCTGACAAGAAAGTGAACAAGCAGAGAGTGCAACATATAGGGGGTTTTGTTCCTCTTCTTTCTGCCAGTGCTTGAAACCTACAAGATAAGACTGTGATATGACACAGAATTCATGTGCGCAACCCTACACACTCAATATTTTCTTTAGTTGAGATTTCATAAAATATTAACCTGTAGCATGTACAGAGCATTAGAATATTAGGGCTTATTTATGATTTTTGAGCTTTGGTTTAGGCCCTAAACAGATTTTCCAAAATCTATTAAAATAATAGAGAAGCCAGCATATGGGTGATAAGAATACATAACATGCTGTGTACATAAAAGCATGACAGCAACAGCTGAAAAGCATTTTAAATGAGAAAAAACATAAATTGAACATATAGTGTCAATAATCTCAGTATGTAACGTGATTCTGATGCTACCAGAGACATATTAGTGTAAGATATGTGGAAAGGTTTGAGTTTAGTTCTGAAATGTTGGGGGTTTTTTTATTATTAACCCCAAATCATGACATTATAGAGATGTTATGCTATTCATAAATGTTTCACATAAGCCCTTCTCCCTCTCTCCATCTTTACAGGCACATATTTTATTGCACCACAGATGCAGAAGAATAGCTACATAATATCTTTTGGTGAGATTCTTAGAGGAAGGGTAATATTTTTTTTTTATTATTTGCATGAGACTCAAGATACAAGATTCAGTTCCCAGCTGTGTTACAGTAACTTGCTGGCCTCGGGCAATTGCCATAGTCCCCCATGTGTAAAACAGAAGTAATATTCCATATCTATGTATGATCGGGTTGTCTGATTTATTCAGTTGTCAAATGTATTTTTTTCAGGCAAAGACAGTTGCTTACAACAATTTATGTGCAGAGCACAGAGGGTACCCTGTCACTGTCACATGCTTATCTAGATGTTGCTAAAACAAGCTGCCTTCATAAGCTAAAATCTCAGAGCTTTCTTCTGGAGGTGCCTGGTGTTTCTGTTTTCTATGCAGAGCAGTTAAAGCTTAGCTTTAGGTGCAGCTGCACAAGAATGGTGGTAATCTAACCAATACCTTTTTCTCCCTAAAGTGGGAGAAAAAACATTTTATCATAAGAATTATTTTTATCATCAGATTCTATAATTATACCATCTGGGCTGTTGAGAGGACGACATGTAAATAGTGCAGTTCCCTTAGATGAGAAAGAAATGAGGGGCCCTGAGGTCCTCAGGGAATGCTGCGAATTGCATGTGCTGATCATGTGAGGAAAGGGTTGTCCTAGAATCGCTTCCTCTAGAACTGCAGCAACTATTTGAGGTGACTGAAGAACTTACCTTTTTCTTATTTTTCTGGTTCATGCCCTTCTCCTATAATTCACAGGTTTATGACATCTATGCTTCCTGCAGTTGGCATTCCTCACTCCCTGCCCTATGCCAACTCCCGCACTTACTGCAATTACCCCTCACTTAACATTTTCTAAGTTGTCTAATAGCTAAGATTGATTCAGTGGGAAGCAAAAGGGAGGGACTGATGGAGTGAAAGAGCAGATTTTTGAGAAAAACTCAATAGCTTTCATTTTCTTTGGTGGAAAAGGGGCATTCAGCAATGTAAACTGAGAGTGGTGTACAGGCACGGAGGGTAACCTCATCACTGGACTGCAACATGGCATCCAGGTGTTTAGCCACAAAACTAAATCCTGTGTGTCCAATATGTAAAGTAAGAAGTTGTACTCTAACACCGTGCTGACTTACAAACCCAGTTTCAAGTGCAGGATTAAATATGACACTGAACTGCAAGTATCTTATAACCAAAGTACTGTTTGATGTTTTTAAATTTCTGAATAGTTATTAACCTGCCAGTAAGAGCAAAGCTCTGAGCATGAGTCCTTCCCACATCCTCAGATGGCATTTAATGTGTGAACAATATTTGCTCACAAGATAGGAAATCAGATAAATACATTATGGACAAGAAATTGCACAGTGAAATTCAGAAAGTCTGTCAGAGTATGGGTGGTGGGGATCTAAGAAAGCAGATTAAAGGGAGTAGGATAAAGTTGAGACATGAACTGTCAGAAAAGTGAAAGAACAGCAAACATAGCAAGAAGTACTGCTACTATCTAGCTGGTGTTCCCTTTGTGGAAATAACAATGGTTGGGCAAGTTATTGAGTGCACACCCTCAGGAATCCAGAGTCAGCTGGGTTCAGCCAAGGCTTGTGCCATGGAGAGTAAAGAAGAAGCATGATAAAAACTGGGAAAACCTCCTTAGAAGTTTGCAGTTGACAGCTGTTGGAACGAACATGGTTTTATGTGACTACTTCCATTTCCTTTTATGCCTTCTTTGCTCAAATTGCTAAATGGATGAGTCACTGTGGATTGCTTGTTACTGTCAGAACTATTGCACAAGAACAGGAGCAGTTTGTATGAAATGAGGAGACTTTATTGCAGTTTCAAGTGTGTTTCTTCTTTCCTAGCATAGGTTATGACTGGCTTGGTTTTTGGGTACTGTGTTTTCAGACATCCTTAGCGCGTTGCTGTCTTTTCCATACTGTAAGCATATATTCACTGGCTGTATGTGGGGTAACCAGAGTCGATTTCCTCACAGAGCTCTTAAATGAATAAGTTTTTAAGATATAACTATAGAGTTGCTTTATGCACACATAGATACTTATTCCCATAGACTTTTTATGTAGATGCAGACACGCATGTAATTCTTTGCATCCCTTACAGCCCTTTATTCACCTCTTAATGATAGCCAAGTGCTTCAATTTACTTTCTTTTGTTTTAAATGTGTTTAAATAATTTTGATGGGTTTACAAGCTCTGCAGGTTTTGTTACTGAGTCCAGATGAAGCTTAGTCTGGAGCTGTGGTTCACTTTGTAACCTCCCAGTCTCACAGAGGAGAGAACTGCACACTGCAGGTTATCTTGTCCCATATGATATCCACTGCACATGCGCAGAGCAGCTGTGGCTTTATAACAATAAATACCGGTGTAAATGGCACACTGGACTTTTACACAAGCAATAACTTGGTTACCTGTTGGAAGCATTGGACTAATTGCTGTTCAGCAGGGGAGCAAGAAAAGAGTTGTGTACCCTGGAAGCGCAAATGCAATGCATGTGTGCAGGGCTGAGCTATTGCACGTGCCCAGGGTGACTGGTGTGCCGGGCAGCAGCCAGACGTCAGCAGCACCAAGCAACCCACACAAATTCACCAGCTCCAGAGCTCCCAGGACCAGCCAGTTCTTTGCTGGTCCAAGGGTGCAAGAGGAGGAAGGCCTGAGACCTTCCAAAAAGGCAGCTAAGAGCTATGTGCTCTTATATCCACTTTGAGAACAGTTCCTGCAGGTGCCCTCAGGCAAAATGGGGCCAGCACCACCAATGGCTGCATCACTGACTTCGGCCAGGAAGGAACAGGACTAAAAACCAGTGCAAACTGAAAGGCAGCTGTGATTGAGAACAAATGCTCCAACACCATTCCTAGGCTGATTGCAATAACATTTGTATTCGTTAATTCATTTCTTCTGGCAATCAGTTAATGTCTCAAACTATAGTCTGTACAAATCTCAGAAATCTATTTAGCACTTAACATGAATATATTGCTTTAAATTGCCCTGGTTAAGTGGAATGCCAGCAGTATTAATTACAAAATTATGCCATACCTAGAGAATTTTATGTAATGTTTTGCTAATATTCCATTAACTTGTTATATTTTTGCCTCATAATTTAGAGCATTTTGGCTAAATGATTTATATTATATTTTTCCTATTAATTTATATAATAATAATCTTAAAAAGCATAACTAGTGTTGGGTTCCCCCCCTCCATTTTCTCTGGGGGAGGGGGAGCCCTGGAGTGGACGCATGGCATGGGACAGGGGGTTTCCTTCCCCCTGCTCTCTGGTCACATGTGCCCAGGTTCTGTGTCCCTGTTGGTCACTTTATATGCCCCCCGCCCTGGGAACTCTGGGTTGTCCCGTGACTTGGTCAGTCTTGTGCTGGACCGCCAGCCATGCAGCTGGGAATAAAACATCTTTGAAACATCTACCCAAAAGAGGACTCCTTTATTCTTTCCTCAGGCCCTCCTGTGTCTTGGAAGGTTGTAGAGAACGGTCTGCAAAAAACTAGTTTATAACTTTTTATCCAAATAAGCAAAAGTAGCCATGATATAAATTACAGGAGGTATTTAGGAGTTCAGACAACACTTGGACCATTAAAAATCTTTGTTAATACAATTTAATCTTAGTTACAATTTAATACAATTTTAATCCTTGTTAATACAATTTCACAGGCAAAACATACTGATTTTTTTCTAAAATATGTTTCAAGAGATCTCTTAGTATTTTTCATTTAATAGAATGAAAAATACTAAGTATTTTTATAATAAAAAGTATAAAGTATTTTTATAATTTTTATAATACTAAGAAGTAAATAAATGTAGTTTAGCAGAACCTTTCAAAATAGTGTGTCATTGCACATGGTTAAAAATTAAAAATTGGCAAAAAGGCAAATAAACATTCAAAACACAAGTATAACCTATTCCAGAAATAAACTGTAGTTATTTCTGTTTAAGTGCATCATCAGTAATATTTAATTGAATTTTCCAGGAGAGTCAAAACAAGAAGGTTGTACAGATACTGTTGCACACCAATACCAGCTTTTCCTGGAGCAATGTTTGGATTGAGGGAGAGCTGAGTGAGAGAGGATTAGAGAAAGGGAGATGTTTCGCTGTAATGCCACTTTTGTGTAATGCATGTACTCAGTACATACTATCTCATACCTATAAGATACTGAAATTTCTAATTACTTGACTTACTAATTACTTAGTAACCTGTGTTCCTAATGTTAAGGCATTTCCCGATCTTTCATCTCCTTTGATCTAGAATACTCAAAATATTTGCAAAAGAGAGAAATACATAATAATAAATAACACACAACACATGTATGTATATATGTTTGGTTGCACATTCTTCAAATTTTTTACATGCTTTTGAGAAGACAAAACTCATATTGGCCTTTATTAAGCCTTTCTACCAAGCAAGTAGCACTTTTGCCAGGAGAGGCTGTTTGGCATAGGACATGAGGAATTAGCCTGATGATTCAGTCAAGTACCCTGTTCCTGACCCTGTCACCAGTCATCAGCATGGCTTTTGAAAAGCCATGTTCCCTCTTTGTTCTTCCAGCTTTGGCCTGGTGTTTGAAACTAATAATATTGATTCTTCTTTACACAGCTCTGTGAGATCTACAAGTGACCAATGCTTTGCAAATGTGTTCCTTTGTTGGCATTATTTTGTCTTATGTGGAAATCTTCTAGCCTTTATGTCCCAGCTCAGCTGATAAATAATGAAGGAATATTCATATAATTTTCATTTTACGAATCCAAAAAATGGTGTTATAAAGGAACTAGAAAACCTTGTTGCCCTGATGCTTTGCATGATTACTGGTGAAAGCAGACAGCTTTAGGAGAAGGTTTAGAACAAAGTACATTCCGTGAATAACCCATTCCAAATATATTGCATTTTCCTGGGCCAGCAAGGGCTTGGCTGAAGTTGAGGAGTAGAGAAATGAGAATGGAATAAAGAGAACAAAAGCAAAGGAAAATACACACAGAAAATGTGAAGAAAGTAGGGCAAGAACAACAGAAAATAAGCCAAAAAATAGGCTCCCTGGTCTTAGATTTTAAACTAAGTGTTAAGCTTTTCCTTTCTCATCTGACGGCTCATTTTTGCAAGTCTTTTTAATGTCTTTGAAATTGATTATTTAATTAAAATTTCATCCTAGTAATAGCTTGAGGTTGCTTCTTGATAATTTACCAGTACTAATCCTATCCTTCTCTAATAAACTTTGAGGCTTCTGGCCTCAGAAATTAGCCTGAAAATTATTATTGCCTAATAAATAGGGAACTTCCTCAGGATATCATTATATTATTTATAAATCTTCAGACTACACTAGTAACTGTCCTTTTTTTACCCTGTGAAAGGAATAAAAACGTAGTTATATGAGATCTTGCTCTGTAGATCAATCTCTGTCAGTCAGAGGTGGAGGGAAATTTCTGGGAGAATCTTATGATGCAGCCTTGTGGTACCTAAATGGAACTTGCAAGAAGGCTGGAGAGGGACTTTTTACAAGGGCTTGTAGTGGTAGGACAAGGGGGAATGGCCCTAAGCTGAAGGGGGGTAGATTTTGATTAGATATTCGGAAGAAAATCTGTAATATAAGGGTGGTGAGGCACTGGAATAATTTGCCCAAAGGGTTTGTAGACTCCCCATCCCTGGAGGTGTTCAAGACCAGATGATGTGGTTCTAAGGTCATCTCTCTATAATTAACAAAATGTTCATAACTTAGTTAATATGAGCTACAGAATTACTCTTCCCATGTGTGATTTTTCTGACAGAAGTGAATGTCAAGACAAGGTGTCTAATTTTCCTCTCATATTTAGTAATGAATTGCATTTGCTTCTGTCACACCTTTACAAGACATATCTGCAATAGAATTTTCATAATGTCATGGGTCTTGCTTTGTTTGTATTCAGTTCACACCCATGATAATCCTTTAGGACACGGTACTGCAACGTGCTGAGAAAAACTGGGGAGTTACTGAGCAAAGTCATTTCTCATAGAAACTGGTAAAGTCAAGGGCCGTCTGCTACCCAAGGAGACCTTTAGTACTTCAGAGTTAGTTAATCCATTTGTCTAGTAAAATAAATGGATAAGACTGGGGAGGAAAGCATCTTACCTGTGGCTCCCCTGAGGTGCATCTCTGCTGCAGTCACAGGACTGCAGGCTGGCTGCTTTGGCACAAAAGTTCTGCATAGGCTGCAAAACCTGTCCTGGAGGGAAAACAGCACCTGCCAGCAGGGTTGACATGTTGGGCATGCGACAGAGTTTCAGAAAACATCTGCCAAATCCAATCACTGGTAGAAGGTAGTTTCTGAATCTGACAAAGCACAGGCATGAACTGAATCCAAGTGTGAGGTGTGCTTGGGCCTGTTGTGACTTGGGCCACAAGTAAGTATAAGCAGAAGTAAAAAATCTTCAGTCTGGACAAGCAAAATGTCTTTGGTATTTCATCTCAAGAAGCCTTACATGCACTATAATATCCTGAACTGCTCCCTCCTGTCCCAAAGTAGTCAGCCAAGCCTGGACCCATAATTCCTTATAATAGGCACCTCACTAAGCCTTGTTTTCCTGCACCCTCTCTACAGACAATGGAGAAATACTGAAATCTCTCATTTCAAAATTGCCCTTGGAGGCTTTACTGTGTAAGTAAAATAAATTATATTAGGGAATATTTCTAAGTGCTTCTGCTGCTAACCTATGCTGTTGATGTCATAGGATGGACCTGGCACAGTTTTAGCCAATGCTAATACCCTTTTCAGGTCTTCAACAGCTTCTGTGAGGGGAGAGTTAGGATGGAATTGAGCTGTAGGCTGTGAGACACACCTGCAGAACACCATGGCAGCACAGAAAAGATTGTCTCTGCCTGACCTTGGTGGGAGGAGATGCTACAGGGCAGAGCCCTGCGGAGAGGAGCCTGCTGGAAGCTGCCAGACAGGTGGGCAGTACATGATCAGCCCCATAGGGACACTGAGAAAGTGTGTTACTGACATGGCAACGTGTGATAGGTCGCTTAGCGAAAAGTACCGTATAAGGAAATAGTGGGTCTTGAAGAAGTGTATAAAACCAGCTTATTTCTTTGAATAAACCTCTCAGATTCCCTGCCAGTCTGAGTCCATGCCTTAGTCGTTACGTCACTTCTGGGTATAGTTTGAGCAGCAACACCATCAACAGATAGTTTCCAAATGGAAGTTTGGATGTGCCCCTGTTGTTTATGGTGAGAGTGTTCAGCAGTGTGGCTGCAGGATATTCTCTGTCAGCCAGCAGCAGCAACAGATGGAGACTGAGAGTATATTTTATTTGCTGGTGGAGAGAGCTTTCCATTCTAATACAAAGCACAGGTGTAAAAAGTGATACCAGCTGTTACTTAAGTGTGTTGTAATTTCAGCAGTCACATATGAAGAAAGATCCCTAGCCTCTAGTGTCTTCTGAGCATTTGGTTTCCAAATACATAAGTGTGTTTCCTTGGAGGCTCTTCTAATTGTCAAGCTATTGACGTGGGTTGGGTTGAGAGCAAAGCTATTTGTCACTTAACTTAAAACTAAGTCTTGTGAATTCAAGCAGTGAGGATAGTGGTTAGTGGTGCCCTGTGTTCGGATCCTGACTGTAGCGGTTACATTTGGATGGTCTAGACAACTTCTTTAACCGAGGAAGTCTTCATTTCTCAAACCAGAGAATCACTTTTCACTGAGAGGTTGAACTCAAACTGAGAGGTAAGAGGTTGAACTCAAACTAAGGAGACCCACAATCCCTTTGAAAGTGTGTTGACCACTGAATTTCATGGTCAGGTGTGGCCACAAATACTTTCTGTTTCAGGTGCTGTACAAGGGACCTTGACCTTCTGAAATGTGATTAAATGGAGACAGCAAATGGCATGACCGAGTCAGACACCCCAGGTTCAGCATTTCCCAAGCTCATCTGCAATACTGCAAAATTTTTTCACTTAAACCTTTGTTTCTGAGAGTGACCCGTATCTTTGCAAGAAATCTGAGTTATCTCCAGAGACTACTAATAAATTTGTTAATATTCAGATAGCATTTTGAATCCTTCTATGCTCTTTTACATCAGTGAAGGTTAACTCTTCTATGTATAACCTTATTAGTTTTGTTAGTTTTAAGTGTATGCCTAGACTTGTTCTTGGCTTTGGGAAAAGCTGAGCAACATTTGCAGAATCATGTTTAATGAAGGTTTGGCATTTAAGGGCATTGCAAATGCAAATATCATGGTATGAAAGTAGTATTTGTGTGTTATAGAGGGTGAATCTTGAAATATATTAAAATATAATAGTATGACACTTGAGCTTTTCCTTGAAGTTTACCAATATCTGCCAAATGTGAGAGGTGAGGTGAGGCGAGGCGAGGTGAGGCAGAAATGGAAGAGAAAAGAAAAAGAAAATTTTAGTATGCAGGAATTAATGAAAATGGTCTTACTTTTGCACCTAAAGTATAGAACCTAGTCTTTTTGTTTGTTTACCCATTTTCTACTGTTTCTACTGGTTTTTACTTTGTAAAAAATCTTGTCTTGTGTACAGTCAAATTCAGAACAAATTCAGGGAAAGGCAAATGAATTCATGTGAGTAGCATATCCAGCCTGTCCTATATGCTAAGGGTACATTTATGGCTTCCTCATAATATAATAATTTGTAATTAAAATATAATGTATAATCGTAGGAGTATACTAATCTAATAATACTACAACATATATGTAGGGAAGCACCTTTTTAAACCCAGGAATTAGTGATATATAGAGCATAAAGGAACATAAAGGTTTGAATCCACCAGACATTTTAAGCTGGCTCCTGAGTTATTCTATGCTTTTTTCAGTCTTACAATAGCATTTGAAATGCCATTGTACTCTGCTTCAAAGTCAAGTTAGTGCTGCTGTATATAAGCACATTCCTTTCACCATTTTTGAATTTAGGGTCAGCCAATTTTGTTGGGGGTGAGGCGCTGAGGAAGGATAACAGGAGTGCTCTGATGACCTTGTCTCTACATGCATACATTCTGTAGAGCATGTCACTTCTCATTTATCCCAGTCACACTGCTCAAATGCAGTATCTTCTTTTTCCACTGTAGCATGAGAGAATGCAGATGTCAGGACTGCTGGCCATGATCATTGTTCCAATCGTCATAGAAATTCACAGTTTGCACCTCTTCTTGAACAGCTGTAGGATTTAGGATGATCTGGCAGTTTTCAGCTCCCTGTTATGAATTATTTTCATGTTCACTGTCAAGTGTGTGTGTATGTGCAGGTGTCTGTCTGTGATGGTGGGACAGCCAGTGGATCACTGTTTGGAAATAACTGCTCAGGCTAAGCTTGCACAGCCATTCTAGCTAAAGATGACATTTAGTTCTCCTCACACTGCCTGCATGGCCTGAATACATTTTCAAAGTGTCAGTCTTGATTTCTGTCTTTCTCTCTGCCCTTCCTAATCTCTGATGCATGTAGCGGACACCATGAAATGGATTTTTCTTGCATTTGAATTTCACTGATTTCCTAAATCCTGTTTGCCTGGAGGCAGAATGACAATGTGATTTCCTCCTTTTCCATTTGGCTCTTACAGGTAGTGTGCAGGACAACACTATATGTTGGCACTTAAGCATGACCAGAAGTACTCCCCACTACCGCCAGTTCTTCCCTTCATCTTATTTTCCTTTCTTATTTTTATAAAAACTTCACTACTGTTTCTTGTGCCCATTCAGTTCTCGCTGCTTTGTGTCCTGAGCCACTGTTCAGATCATCTTGCCTATCGAGTTCCACAGAGCTGCTGCCAGCCCAGACAGCTGTATTGATTGAGGGTGTGAAAAGCTCATCCCACCAAACTGATATCATGCTGTTCCCACAGCTCCTGTGATTGTTTGTTTTCTTAATTTATGACAGAGGCATAAAAAGGAAGAAGAGCTTTTGCTGGATTTGGATCAGTACTGGGAATGGAGCCTGGTTTCTTCATATGTAATTGTGGTTGCAGGGTTTCACCCCTGAAATTGTATCATCTGGACAGAGGTTTTGAATAAAATCCAGAAACAGGACACATGCTATTACATCAAAGGTGAGCACCAGATTCAAAACTGCAATTTGAATTCCTTTCTTCTTCCTCCACTCAAAGGGCAGCTGCTTGGCCTTCAATCAATAAACACATTTTGTTTCATTTTTTAACTCCAAGTCTCTCTAGTACAAAGAGTTCTCCCTTTTTAATGTGATTGGGTTAAGACAACCTTAGCATAGCTAAGTAGTTCAATGCCTAGATTGATTTGGTATCCAACAAGGATCTATCAGAAGGAGAGGTCGTTCTTCTCAGAGCATGTCTAAGACACAGCAAAGGGATTGTCCTGCTTCAAAAACATGGTTATGGCAACTGCTTTCTTTTGAGGGTAAGGCTAGAGTGAAAATTGCTCTCCCTTTCAGAAAAGAGCCTAATAAACATTTCTCATGGAAGTGGGAGAATCAGATCTGCTCTCCTGTAACCTACATCTTCCTAGAAAGACTTTCTTAGTATTGTGCTACAAGTTATTTAAATTAAGGAAGGAACTTTCCAGTTTCCCTCTTAATGCTATATCATGGTGAAAGGAAGGCATCAAGATTCATTGACAAAGAGGGGGAGAAGAAAAACACTGACAAGGGAGCATCTTAGCCATACCATTTATGGGTCCTTGCTTCTATAACTAGTTATTTTGTCAAAGACAGCATGGAGGGTAAATGTTACAGATAATCTGATCAAGCAAAGGAAATGGGTGATGCCTTTGATCAGGGAATTGAATTTTAAAGTTAAATTAATAAAAGTCAGTGGCCTATTCAATTATTCCAAGTGCAAAGCAGAGTTGTAAGGAAAGTAACTTTGGCCTTTGGTACCAATCTTCACCCAAATACAACTAAATGGACTGACGTTGTTTTTGTTTGTTGTTTTTGGCCTTTTTTTTGACTCTGGGTCTTGTCCTGAGGCAGCCAAGGAAGATGTATGGAACAACTGGATTTTTTTAGTACTTTTTCAATAATGTAAAGTGCATTTTGTCTGTGATTGTTTTGGCGCTGTGGGGATTACCAGTGCTACCTTTATGCTGAGGGAAAGTTCATTCTTAAGAGGCCTTCAAACTGTCTAGTGTTTCAGGGCTTCTGTTGCATGTATTAATTTTAAGTGAACCCTTTCTCTAATTATAGCACAGCCACACAGCAATTCTCTGAACTCTGTATTAAACTTTGTGTAAAATCCTCATTGTCTCCGTAGGAACATATCTACCAGGAAACTCAGGGGAGAACCATGTCAGACCTTTGAACATTTCAAAAATTGAAAAACAGTGTGCTCTGAGGAGCTTGCATAAAATCTGGCACTTGGATTCAGCTGATGTTACCATGTCAGCATGAATTGCTTGAGGGAGGAGAGAACAGCAATGCTTTTCTATTTCTAAACATTCTCTTTTACATTTGTTTAGTTTATGCAGCATAGTTTCATTTCAATCTATGCAGTGTTATACTGTTGGCATGTTGCTTTCACTTAAAATAGAGAATATAAAACAGGGAAAGTAAACTGCAGCAAGGGGGACAGATGGAATTTTTCCTCTTATGTAAAAAATACAAAGCAATGAATATGTATGCAATCACTTTTCTACATGACATACAATGAATAGGTCTTTGTGTCTCTGTCATAGCCCCCTAAAATGCTACAACCTCACAGAGATTCTGACATAAATCAAATTATGCAGAATCTAATGTCTTCTCATTAGCAAAAGGGAAAGATGCTCCTTCTTGCAGGGAGTGGCAAAAAAAATCCATAGATATTTCATGAAAAATATTAAAGCTGTATCTTTTTGATGAAAAAAAGAGAATGCTATAATAAAAACAAGTAGCCTTGGAAGGAAACAAAGCACACTTTCAACAACTGCTCTCTTCTACTCTATCAGTTCTTCTACAGCAGCCATCATCCAAATAGCTGAAGGGCTTGTTTTAAGCCTCTGCCTACATCTCTTTATTATCTGATTTCTGTATTAATTTACAAAACCTGTGAAAGAAAATGTCATCAGACCAACTAACAGTAGGATTCACATTCTGCAATATTCTCCCAGCAAGTTAGGGTCTTATTTTGTAAACAGCTGACAGAAATTGTATGCAGTAAAGTATTTGATCAAGTAGTTTGAACAGTGAAATATAGTGAAAAGTTCTTTAAATATATCTTAATGAAAACATATGTTGTCAGAACAGAGTCTTTAAGTCAGCACATATCTTTGAATACCTCTGAAGCACCATTGTACTTACCAACTATTCAAATAAGAAATAAAGTATGCAAAAGTGAATTTTCAGTTGAGTCTAGTGAGACAAGCATCAATCTCTTTTTTTATCTCTCTACATTTGGGTGATCTGAACATGAATGATCTTATTTTCTCTATAAAAATATGTTCAGAAGAAGGCAATGCCTAGACCATTGATCCCAATTAGACTCAGTAATTGAGTAAACAGTAGCTCAGGACTGCTGTTGGAAAAGCTGGACTCCAAATGATTTGTGAACTGAATTCTCCCTCCTGTGCCTACCTTGTACTGCCTGTGAACCCACAAACCTAATGCCCAATAGGTTACTTAAAAGCAAGTGTGGCAGGTTCTTATCTAATTTAAATCGTGAGACTCTGACTAAATGGAGCACGGTCCTTACAATTTGTGTTCCCTGGCCATTTTCTGTTTGTCAGCTTACTGTATATGAGCATTTATTTTAGAACCTATTGTTCACTGTTTGGTTAAGTCATAATTGCTAAGCAAATACATCCTTTCAGTTACCATAACACTGAGCTATTGTTTTGAAAATTTGTGCTGTTTAATTTACAAATCCAAGATGATTTCATCTTCTGTCTTTCCAGCAACACAGTGGACTTTGCCAATCATTGCATTAAATTTGCTTAAGAGATAAGAGTTAATATGAGCTCATTCAGCTTTGCCATCTATCATGCAGTAGCATTGAGTGTCCTCTTTAGTATGCAATATAATTATATGTTGTCCTTGAGGAATATACATATTGCTGATTTTCATTCTCTTTTTATAATGGGAAAATTGCTTCACCTTATAAGCTTGATTGCCACAGTCCCGTATCAAAGATGTGTTTATTTACCGTATTTTAAAATAGAAGAGATATATTCCAGGGGTAAAGATCTTGTAAATATATTGCTTTTAACTGAACAAAGAGGTGGCACCATCATAAGTACCTGAGGGGCCAGATGCTGGGAGTGCTCAGTGGGCCGGACCGCCCCTGGAGAGCTGGCCCTGCACAGCCCTGCTCCTGCTCAGCTGCTGCAGTGTGGTGAGGGACCTCCAAGGCCAAGCCAAGAAATTAAGCATCAGCAAGGTCCGTGGCCAAGCACAATCCTTGGTTTATCCTGAGTTCAGCTGAAGGCACAGGGTCCAACTCCAGCAGGGCTCCCAAGTGGAGGCACTATGGCTTCCCACCGCTCTTGCTCACACAGCCTGGCCACATCATCTCAGAGCTGGTTTGAGCGCCCACAGCCAGAGCTCCAGGAAGGGCAGAGACACTGCAGAGCCTCTTGATGCTCTCAGGGGCACAGAAAAGAGTAGAAACAAAGACTGCTGAGGCTGCCATAAAGTGCAGTAGTGGCCCTGTATTTTGGAGCACCCCAGAACAATTCCCAGAATGTTTCCATAGGAAAGCAGAGTGGGTGCTAAAGAAGTATCATACTCTTCAGCTTCTTCTGAGTAAGGCTGTAAAGCCAATGACAATATTAAACTCTACCTGTATGCAGAGCTAAGAATGTCTGTAATTGTTTCCAAGACCACATTTCATGGAATCATGGAATCATAGAATCACAGAATCATAGAATCATAGCATGGCATGAGTTATAAACGACTTTAAAAATCATCTAGTTCTAATTCCTCTGCTGTGGCAGGGATACCTTGCACTGGACCAAGCTGCTCCGAGCCCCATCCAACCTGGCCTGGAACACTCTCAGGGATGGGGCATCCACAACTTCTCTGGGAAACCTGTTACAGTGCCTCACCACTCTCACAGAAAAGAATTCCTAATATCTAATCCACACCTGCTGTCTTTCAGTTTCAAGCCAGTTCAGTTTGAAGGACATAAAGTGATAGCCCTAACCTATAACTACATGCCCTAGTTAACAGTCTCTCTCCAGCTTTCTTGTAAAACCCCTTTGAGTACTGGAAAACTTCCGTAAGTTCTCCCTGGCACCTTCTCTCTTCCAGGCTGAACAGACCCAGCTCTCTCAGTCTGTCTTCATAGGAAAGTTGCCCCAGCCCTCTGATCATTGTCATGGCCCTCCTCTGTACTCAGTACAGTAGCTCCACACCTTTCCTGTGCTGGGGGCCTCAGAGCTGGATGTGATTGTTATTTTAAAAGTTCATTGACTATTTGAGTTGCTTTGCTTTTAGAAAATCAGAACTTAAACATTCACTGTACCTTCTTGTTTTTGCAAGCACAACCCATGTAGGACTAATATACTGTGCAAATGTAAATTACTTACAGCACGATTTTAAAGTATTCTTCATCTTGTGTCAATACTGAGGTCTGTACATATTTTTTACACAGGCAGATTTGTATAAATAGATATAATTTATTGTAGTTTCGTACAGCATGAATTTGCTGATTAAAAGCAGGGGAAAAATGAGCAGAGAATTGCACAATCATTAGTTTATTGAATGCTATTCAAATAAACTGCTATTATAAGGAATGATGTAGAAATATGAGGAAGTGTTCACAGGAAAAACAAAAACACACAAACAAAAGATCTGAAAAGCAGCAAGAAAATCAATATGAAATCATAAATCCATGGTATATGAAAACTTCTGGTTCTCCAAGTGATCAAAGAAAGAGCAAAAAGGGCAGAGTTTGCATACATGAAGACCATTCCATTGCAATGCCCTATTCAAAATTGTTTGCAGCTTCTTAAGAGAGAACTTGGCCTCTTCACAAAGGTGCTCATTGGGCATCACCCTCTATTACTGAGAAATACATATAATGTACCATCAAATAGCAGGAACATAAAAATTAAAAAAAAAAAACAGACCTGCATTTTTAATTTTACTTGATTTTCTTCCTCCTTTGTACTTCTTGATAAACTAGGTAGAGAACTTTAGGTGTTCCTGGAATATTTAGGGTCAATTTTTCTGATAATATTTGCCTAAGTTACCGAGCAGATGCCCTGGTCTACAATATTTGGAGGCTGTTACTGGAAATTAGTCCCTGATATACCTGTGTCAAACCAGTATGACAAAAAGCATGAAAATGTAAGTGCTGAAGCAATCTAAAAGGATGTGCTTTAGTCTCCTGCTCACTCTCAGATAATATTCAAATCACATGCCTTTAAGTAATAAGGGCAACAATAAAAGTAGTTTCTAGAACTTTACAAATTCTTTCAAGTAAAATGCTAAAATATCTTTGACTTTTCATGGTAAAGGGTTTGCAGTCTTCTAACAAAAAAGAAGGGAAAAAGGTATAAATTGCTTCTGCTGTCTGGCCCTAAGAAGTAAGAAGGTCACAGACAAAACTACAAGACAAACTTCACAAAACTGGACTCAGATTTTTCAGGTATTTAACAGGGAATGTCACTCATATCAGACAGCCCAGGCCAAGAGAGGAGCCCATTTCCTTTATGCATTCACTGCTTGGTCTTGTTCAAACCTGTCCTTTGAAGCCATAATTTTGAGAACTATTTCACACATATCACCTCCTGTCAGTAGGTGGGACAGAAGTGACGCAAGGAGCTCTGCTTTCCTTGATGGCTGTGCAGGCAGGAAGCTAATGAGGCTGCTGCATTCCATCACCTCCTCAAAACAGAAGCAGATTTGCAATTAATTATCAAAAACATGTTTTCTGGCTTTCCAGAGCAGTGCAGATGTGCAGTGTTTTTTTTTACTATGGGTGTGTTATAAAATTACAATCTACTCTTCCTCAGCATTCAAGAGTGTCCAGAATCAAAGCCCATATGGCACCTACTTTATGAGCATTCTTCTGAGAACATCTGTTTAAAGTGCCTGCCTACCCCAGCCACTTGTAGGTGTTGTTAGTTGACTCAGACTTTCACACAAGATTAGAATCATAAAATTTGCTGACTTTTATATGATAGATCCTAACTTTTAGAGAGAAATTCCCTCAAAACTGACTGGAAAATACATTGACAGCCCATACTTTAGACCTGTCAATTGATGTTTTTCACCTGCCTTCTCCATAAAATATCAACACAGAGCTGCTGTCCCTCAGAATAGTGTGCTCCACTTTTAGGCCACCCATTTTACAGATATGCTAAGCACAGCCCCAAACCAGGGACCAGGTCTAACAGATGTTTAATTTATATGTCCTATTTCACTTTCCTGAAATACCAACTTGTTTTTAAAGTGGTGTGTTTGCAATGGAGACAGAGGAGAATGTTTCTTCAAAATTTTAAGAAAATTTCTAATCAGATCATTGAGTAAAAGGCTGCAGACTTACCCTGACTTGAAATCTGAAGATTTACATGGGGTTTGTTTGGGGTTTTTTTCCCTTTTTTGGTTATTTTTCCTTATTGCCTCAATACCTTCTTGCTGACAGCTTTGCACAAACTTGAAATCTCCCAGGACTCTTAAACACTAGCCATGTTTTTGACACAAATTCCTCACTCTGATAATTTCTTCAGATGAATCGTTTTAGGTCCCAATTCTGTGAGAGCTAGTTAAATAATAATTTCTTGTATATCAGGACCTTAACAGCGGGTTTCCATCAACTTCGCTGTATCATTTTGCTGTTTTTATTACTTGGGCAAATGATAGCTTCAGTTGATGGAGGGTTACCATCAATTGTGGGTTAGACAGCTTCTGTGAAGCTTCTTAAAAAAAAAAATACAACTAGTGAGGTTAAGCCAAGAATAGTTAATTTTCTTTCTCAAGGATGATAGATATATGATATGAACCAGCATCAGAGTTGCCAGTTGTACCTGTCTTGTTCTGTAGGTATCTATTTTTTCAGTATATTGTATTTCATGGTTTGCAACAGTGCTGAGAGATGATGGAAGTGTTTGAATGGGAGAGGAAATGTCAGCTCAAACTGGGGCTGACACTGATTCAAGAAAATTTTTGTGAGACTAAGATTATTGAAAACAGTGATTTTTTTTCCTGATAGATGAAATGAAGTCATCACTAACTTCTGTCAAGGACTATTGTTATCCCAAGACAGTGTCTGTACACCATTTTAAAGAATAACAAACTTTAGTTTTGACTGGACTGGCCATTTTTTCTGAATCCTGTGTTCTAGTTTATACATCATTAAATCAAGAACAACTTGCAAGTGTCTGTTATATATAAGCTCAGATTCAATTGACCTAATGATCATCCTATCATACCTATCCATATTGCTCGACACAGAAAATTTATAAAAGCTCCTTCAGATTGGAGAGCCTATACTTCATCTATTTCCACAAGGCTCAAGGATAAATCTCAAGCCTATAAAACAAAGTGGGAACCATAATACCAAGGGGCTTTATAAAACTATCAAGGTGAAATGATCCTTAATGGTAGTTTTTTGTAAAATGCAGGTACTATCTGAATGTAATTTATAGACAATATATCATATGAAAAGGTATATTAATTCACATCTAATTAATTATGATTCAGGTTTATTAAATTATAATTACTCATGTAGATTAACATAACTGGGACTTGGAATTAATGATGGAGGTTTGTTTTTGTCATGTATTTGCTACCTCAGCTGAAGCTACTTCAGCCACAAGAGAAAGGCATCCAGGATTTCAGGTTATGTTTTCAAAATATTCACCTTCTGCTGACTCCATGAGAATTATTGCTATACTTTCCTTACATTTATAATTTTATTTCTCAGAAATATCTGTGTATTTCTGTGTGATTGATGTGATTTCATCAGCAGTCAGAGCTCGTTTGTGCATTTTTCCATCTTTTCAAAGCTAAAATTTAGTTTTTTCTCCTTTCCGTGAATCCTTCTAAATTTATGAATAAATTTTTGGAAGTGCTTAGGCAGTACCAGCCATTGTAGAAATGCTTTCATGTTGCTGGATATTGAACACTTCCACACTATTTCATCTAGGTGCTTAAAAAGGAAGGGAGCCACCTGAAAGTTTTGTCAGAGGCTTTGGTAGTATTGCCCTCAGTCTATTTCACAGCCCGGCCAGTAGCAATGACATTCTCTTGCCAGAAACACAGGAATGGTACATCTTCTGTCAATAGGTGTTTGTGTTTAACATCTTTAACTCTTTTATATAAAAGAATCTTCTTGGTTTCTTCCATTTCAACAGAAATATAAACAAGAACAAAACCAAAAAGTCCTCTTTGGACATCTTTGTCAATTTTACCAAATTCCATTCATATGGAGAAATACTTATAGAGACGTTTATAGCTGTTTCCCAGTCAGACAGGTGCTAAGTCATTACTCATTAACCAGCTAGGTTGCATTAGTCACCATTTTAGTCTCAGGTAATTTTTTTTCCAGTGGCATAGGACTCAGAAGAAATCTGAATATTAGCAATTTTTGATTTGTCTTTGCATAAATGGGCAAAGCAATAAGGATTATGAGCTGAGATTCTTTTAGTTTCGTGTTTGAGTCCATAATCCCTGTTATCACGGGCAAGCACAATAAGTTTGAGAAGGTGGATAAAACCAGTGTGCAGGGCTTTCATTGTTTCTTCCCCCTCCACAGCCAGGAGCATCCACAGTCACTCTCATCAGGGCTGTAAGTGTTCCCTACCTAGCTACAATCCTTGCCTTCTAACAGTGCAGAGGCTAGACTGGACAAAACACTGATAAGAATGTAACACACATCATTCCACCTTAGGCGCAGATGCTGACTACACATTCAAGCAGTCTTTTCTACATCAAGTAGTCATTAAACAGATAGTACTTAAAAGCATCAGGTAATAAATTAGGAACCCAGTACCTTGCCTTACCTTGCTAGTTTTATATACCTTATGCCTGCATGGATTAGCTAGTACAGGTTAAGTTAGGATATAAATTTCAAAAAAGAGGAAGCATTATCTCTTAATATACTTCTGGCACAGGCTTCAAAATAAAAGTTTTAGCATGGAAGGAGACTACCAAAAGCATAGATCTGAGCTGGGCATGATTAGCTTAAAGCAGGACAGCTTCACTTGACCAGGATGCTATGGAAAACTTTCTGTTATATACTTTGTTCTTGAGCTTAATATTAATTTTCTTAGACCTTATATGTACTGCGGAAGTTTTTCCCAAGCTTCCTGCTGACAATTTTCCATAAAAGCACATGGGAATCAGCAGACCAAGCTCTGGCGTTATCTGTGATATTATACAAGTGCACTTCACCTTTCCAAAAATAATTAATCTCACTGCTTAAAACCAAATAACAATATTTCTGTTAGTCAGCTCATTCTCCTTGGAGATCTCCAGAGGTGGATCAACCATAGAAATACTAAGAGTAGTCGTTGGTCTCTGCAAGTGGATCCCCTGAATCATACAAATTAGGTAGATATTGCACCCTTTAACACCTTGCTCTCTTGTAGAATGTTATGTGTCAGGTTTTATTTCATCACTCTCTCCTTGTTCTTCATTATGTCTTCATCCTACATAGAGGAAAAAAAAGTCCAATGCTGAAAGATTGTTTCATTCAAGTTTCAGCAACTGGAAGAGAAAGGAATCTCAGAGTGTTGAAAGCGCGCTATCTCAAATAACCATTTTGTATGATGGAAAAATTCTGCTTTCAGAGAACTTTTCTTCTTAGCCCACTCCCAGTGTTGCATTGGCTACGTTTCCAGAGCCTTTCAGCTACCTAAATTTTTAATGCACTTACAACAGAGCTTACTCTTTACAGAAGATTCATATCCAGAAAATAGCTTTGGAGAGAATCTGCTGAAATAACTTCCCCTACTCTGACAAGGTGAGGGAACCTCTGACCATTTCTGTAAGATGCATTCTCCGTGGGAAAGTGCTTAGAGAGCAGAGGAATCTGGCTGGCATTCAATGTCCTTGCTTTAAAAAGTTCAAAAACACCACCATAGAAAGATACTGAGCTACCAACTGAATAGAACTAATGTTAGGACAGAAACAACATTTAATAAAACATCTTTCCATTGCAATTTCTTGGGGCAGTTAATTGTAGCTAAATATTTAGTAAAATAAATTTAATTCTATTATTATTATTATTATTACTGAATTTTTAGTTATCTTGGTGGATAGAATTTACTTATTCTTTTCTTAACAATCATTATCTCTGAGTGAACTTACAAATGGAGGGCAACAATCAGCCTTTACATGCGATGAGCTGACAAATGTCATCAAGTCTGTTTCTGAAGCAGAATTACAGAGTTCTCAGGAATGGAGGCATGTGCTTTCCATCCCAGTGAAAGGGCTGTTTGGCCGAGTGCTGACACTAAATGTCATCTGACTACAGAATAGTCTCTTCTGGCAGGCAATAATCAAAACCCTTTGGCAAGCAGCAAGAAGGATCTTTAAGTGGCTTCTGACCTGCAGACTAAGACTGCTCATGACTAATCTATTTCCAGACAAAAAGGTACAAGTCAAAAGTCCTCCAAGTCAAAAGACTCAAAAGTCCTGCTTATGCCTTGCTGGGTTGTCCCTCCAACACAGATTGGGGTGGTTGAAGTCCCCCATGAGGATCAGGGCTTGAGAACACGAAGACAGGGCTCCTGTTTGCCCATAGAGGGCCTCATACACTCACTTTTTCTGGTCAGGCAGCCTGTAGCAGATCCCCACTACGATGTCACCTGTCCCTGCCCTCCCTTTAATCCTGGCCAACAGCTCTCAGTCAGCTCCTCATTCATCTGCAGGTGGAGCTCCACACACTCCAGCTGGTCAATGGCAAAAAGGGCAACATCCCCTCCTCGTCTCCCCTCCTGTCCTTCCTGAGGAGCCTGTATCCTTCTATTTCAACACTCCAGTCATAGCAGTCAGGCCATCACATCTCCCTGAAGCCACTAAGATCACAGCCCTCCAGGTATGTGCATGTCAGTAACTGCTGTTGTTTATTCCGCACACTGAGTGCTTGCACAGAGGCTCCCAGTGAAGCTGAATTACTGGCTGCAGTGGTTGGAATGACCCTGAGATTACCTCACTTGGTTAGAGCATGGCGCTAGTGATTCCAAGGGCCTAGGTTTGATTCCTCTGTGGGCAATTCACTTAGGAGTTGGACTCAATCCTTGTGGGTCTCTTACAACTCAGAATATTCTGTGATTCTGTGAATTCCTGTGCTACTCTTCAGGTTCTCTCCTGCTGTGATCTCTCTCTAGGCTCTAGGCATCTATTGCTGGCCCTGGCATCAAACTGTTGGGTTTGGGATGAATTGAGGTTCTACTCCCTTGGTAACTTTAATTTTAAGTCCTCTTGACCAGCTTGACAAGTCTGTGACTGAAGATAACACCTTGTCTTCTCTGACAGATGGACCCCATCAGCCCCATAGAGAACTGGCTTCTCAAAATGAGTCCCATGATCTAAGAAGCCAAACCCCTGGCGGTGGCACCAGTCCTGTAACCATTTGTTGATCCGCCACATTCAACTGGTCCTCTCAAACACATTTCCCTTTGACTGGGAGGATTGATGGAAAACCTACCTGTGTTCCAGGGTCCCTCACTGCTGCTCTCAGGGCTCTGTAATCCTTGATACTTGTCAGAGTCCTCCTGGCAGTATCCCTGCTGCCCACGTGAAACAACAGCAGCACATAATAATCAGTGGACTGTATGAGACCTCAGTCTCAGTGATGACCATGACACGAGCCCCTGGTAAGCAGCTCTCCTCTCTAGGGGGCACACCTGGTCAGTAAATGGGCTCCTCTGCACCTGTCTGAATAGAGTTGCCTATTGCTGTTACCCATTACCTTTTCTTTGTTGTGCTCATTGTTACACAGGGAGCAGATCAGGCTGACTTCCCAGCTCCAGCATCTCTCCTGAGTTATGACAAGAAAGGTTGTGTTATCCTTACCCTGTATCTTGACATAACATTCTTTGTATTTCACACTTCCGAGTGAGTCATGTAACAGTTACCATCATTAGGTAAAGCCCTAATATATGAGAGATTTAGTAGAAGGACCTTCCATTCTACATCCATACAGAAAGCATCAACTTTCAACACACTTACTGCACAAAAATCCCCTTGATTAGATGTGTAGTCATAATTGCATGCAGATCAAAGTGCTAATCGTCTTGGCTGACAGCACCAGTGATGCAAAGCACTAATATTCCATCCAATATTCCCTTTGAAAAATGCCCTCTGACTATGAAATACAGACATGCTTTGCATTTGCTGGCTTAATGGTTTTGGAGGTTCATAGATCTGTGTTTTTATCTTATGAGCTTTTCTTGGCAGATGTTTATCAATCAGCATCTTTTCATTAGCTGGCAGCTACTGTAAAAACCATTAAATGTCTGAGCAGTTGTGTCCTAGGCAATCTGTCCTTCAGTACGGGCCTTTGCAGAGGTGCTTGTACTAAAAGGCCCTTTTAAAAATCATGGCGCAAAGCTCTAATTCTGCAATGATCTCTCTGTCCGAAGATTCCTGAACCAGTGAAGAATTTATTATTTTGGCCTCTCCCCATACAGAGGTTTCAGAAAAATAGGAACTAATGATAAATTAAGTAATCTGGGATTCAGAGCAACAGTCAAGGAAGGAAAAATACTAACATATTTTTGCATGTTTAGAGTGAAAAAAGAGGACTCTAACTACTCTTAGCTATGTTCACGTCAATGATAAGCTGGCAGGCTTGCTGGCAGAGTACTGTATTTTTTGGTACTCTGTTCAGAGATTTGGTTTTTAAACAAGTTTAAAAGGCACAGCACTAAGTCAGGCATCAGCAAAGCTCGGAGCTTCTGGACAACACTGCCATGACCAGGCTCGTGGGCTTTATTAGTTTGAATTCTTGTTACAGGTATTTCATGATAAGAAGTTGAAAGGTATTTCCAGAGCAAGGAATAAGCGAGGAGAAAATAAAAACATGAAAAGATTAGAATATTCTGAGGATGAGAATGATGCTATATATTCATTAGCAATCTAATTATCAGGTTAATGAATTGGGTCATGGGGCTATTTAGTGTATATGAAGATTGTCATGATTTAATAATAGGCAATAAAGAAGTAAGCTGCTACAGCCACAATTGTCCAAGCATGTGAACAAGACTAGTTTGCACTAAAGAAATAATATCTTCTATTGGACAGCTGACAGAGCTTGTAAAAAGCCTGAGCCTTTCCTCCAGATGGTAAACAAGAGCTTCCATTGTCTGATAAGCACAAGTGGAGCAGAGCATGCAGCCTGCAAGAGAATAGGTGACAGGATCATTAGGTCCCAGTCTAGGATAAGAGCAAGAAATATCACCTAAATCATGAGAAACATTGAGAAATTACTTCAGAATAAGAACAGAAGGAAGAAATTTTATTTATTGCGTTGACAAAACAATATTTCTTTGGGTCTATGTTGGGTCTATGACTAAGTATCAGGTAGAATTATGAGTTTTAGTTCCCAGGTTTGTCTTTTGAAAGTATTTTATAAGTTTCCTCTGAGTATCAGGACTGAATTGTCAAAGATTAAGTAGCTAGCCTGCAGAAAATTTTTTCCCAGTGGCAGCTGTATTTTTATGTCCTGCATCGATTGCATGTGTGAATTCTTTTTAGCACACAGTGTGTGTGTTGTTTTATCCAAGTAATTTCAGGGATGCCATTTTGTGCACTAGATGAAAGTCTGGTGTATATTTGTTTAGGTGTTTGTTGTGAGCAAGAACACTGTGATGTATGTTGCTATGCATTATTAAATAGGATAACCAAAGATCAGCATGCTTGCCTCAAGAAAACTCGCTCCCCAAAAGTAATGATTTACAGATACTCCAGTGCATTTGATCGAAAAGATGATACTCACAAAACTGCCTTCATCATTCTAGAGATGATACTCACCAAAAATGGGTACTCTCCTCAGCAAGTAAATCAGACCTGAATATTGTCATGACTTGCTGCAATATAAACTAAACAAAATAAAGCAGACCCCACTGATTGTACACTTCCGCATGGACCAAACATTTTGCTAAGCAAATTTCAATGTGTAGTGAGTTTAAAATTGAAGTATGCACTGGACTTGAGCTTTTTCTATGCTGCACTCTGTGTAACCAAATCATTACATATGTACAACCTATTCTGGAAGACAACTCATCCAGAATATTCTCTGCCTCTGTCACCCTCACAACTCTCCTGAGCTTTCAAGTACTCTTCCACTTATCAAACTTCTCATCAAAAGCAAGCTTTCCATAAACCAGCATACATCATACAAGTGAAAAAACTGACAGCACAACTTCACAGGCACCATAATAAATGTTCCACCAGACTGAGCCTAGATCTCTCTATTCAGATAGCCCTGACTCCAAGTTCTCTTACTTTTCTATGCTATTCTCCTTCCAAACAGTCTATCCATGTTTACACTTTTCTCCAAAGGACCCATTATTGTTGACTCTTACTCAGTAAACATATGATAATTCTCAAAATTCCTACTTGTGTCAGCATCCCTATCAAACTAGCGTCATCCTTGAGTTCTCCATACTTTTCATATCAGTGTCTTGTTCACAGCATCCCGTGCAAGAACATAGGAGTAAGAGTCTTTAGTTCTGGCTACAGGCTTAACAATCTGTGATCAGTGAGGATATGATGAGATTATTTGGATTTTATGCTATAATGCATAAATACTCACTGGAAGAAGTTGTCTTGGGCCATTTAACATCTTTTTGATCCAATGTTTCAGTGATCTTTTACCATGTGTGGTTTACCTTTAATCTCACACAACACTTGCAACATAGCTCTTTTAGTACTAACCCTTCTTATTATAATCATTTTAACTGGAATGCTGCAGAGCACATTGTGCCTCATAATGAAATAAAATAAAGAAGATTTTTGACCTTCAATTCAATGAGAAGCATTAGAAGGATAATAAAAAGCCCTCTCACAAAATCAGAGTGAAGAGAAAAATATAACAAGGTTTTTACTAGAATTGCAAATAAACAGATACAATTTAGTAGATCAAAATCAAGGAAGATGGCTGTTCATAACATTGAAGCAAGGAGGGACATTGCCTTAGTTGTTAATGCATTGCACAGAAGACATTGAACAGGTAGGTTACCTAGAGGTAACTTTATTAAACAACGCTGACTCGAATGTTCCAGCAGGACACGTGCCACGCAAGTCACCTTTCTCTCATGGTACCATCTATCTGGTGAGCGGTCTAGAGAACAAGTGTTGTAAGGAGCAGCTGAGGGAGCTGGGGTTGTATAGTGCAGAGAAGAGGAGGCTCAAGCAGGACCTCCTCTCTCTCCACAACTACCTGAAAGGCCATGGTAGTGTGGTGAGTGTTCTTTTTTCCCAGGTCACAGCAGACGGGATAAGAAAGAACGGCCTCATGTGGCATCAGGAGAGGTTTAGATTGGATATTAGGAAAATTGTCTTCACCAAAAGGGTTGTGAAGAATTGGAACAGGCTGCCCAGGGAAGTGATCTCTGGAAGTATTTAAAGAATGCTGAGGGACATGTTTTAGTGGTGGACTTGACAGTGCTAGGTTAATGGCTGGATTTGATAATCTTTTCCTGCCTAAATGAATTTATGAGTCTATTGATATCAATAGATCAGATAACATCCTCTCATCACAGAGCATGGAGAATAAAAGAATCTCTTTACTACACTAGCTGCAATAACCTGCTTCCTAGATATTCACTTTTGCAAGTACTCACTGTTGCAGACTACGAGAGCATGGCCTGCTGCCCTGCCCAGGCAGAGAAACCCCTTTCCCACATTCAGGAGGAAGCAGCGTACCTTGAAATTTAGTAGTAAATGCAGTGAAAGGAAAATGAACAGGAGTGCAAGCTCGGAAAAGGGAAAGATTTTCCTTGCCTTGTTATTCCATGCAACTATTACCTATTTCTGAGGCTTCTGCTGGGGGAAATTTTCAGCAGAAATTTTCAGTTTCACAATGCAGTGAAGCCCAGTTAGGATGTTGCCGCAATTTGTAGTTAAGAGGCCAGTAGGAATGTGAGCGTTCTGGACAGTTAGTGACATTTATTGTTCCAGCATCACAGTTTGTCTCCCCACAGGCATAAAAATAATACAGAGAGTGTACTGCAACTGTGCTCTTACAAAAGCTCCTGTAGAAGGTGTGATGGAGACATCCTGATATTAAGGGTAGTAACCAGCCTTAGAGAGATGAACTCCTCTCTACTTTCTCCCCAACACAAAAAGGCAAAATGATGTATTTTGGAAAACAGTTCTGGTTTTGCAATAAAAACAATCCAATACACGACATATTGACTAGGGAGAAAATTTAATTTTTCAACTAGTCCTGTTTAGGCAAACCAAAATGGGGTTTTTTTTGAGGGGCAAGCCTGTTGCAGTTTGATGGAAGGCTGACCAATACTGCAAATGATATCAAGCAGAATCTACCTATCTAGTTATCACAATAAATGTACAATAGTTTATCATATTTCTACTGGAAGTCAATTCCATAATCTCACCCCTCTAGTGGCTAGGAATATATGTTCTTCATTTTCAGTCCAAGTATATGGTTTGTTTGCCTTGTTCTTGCACCAATATTTCCTTAGTTTAGATAACCATTTCTCCCTCAGTTGTGATGCCCTCCCAATATGTCTAGACAAAGCAATAAGTTGTGTATGGATTTGTTCTACTCTCAGACTTGCTTTGAGGCTAAAGAAGCCACGTTCTAGCCATTGTTTGTCTGAGAGGGTCTTCCCATTTTTTTCTTGCATCCCTTACTTTTTCCAGTTGTATCTTTCATTAAAAGGAGATCAGGCTTCCTACCACCTTGCATTAATTATAGTCTCCCCTACTTCTTTCCACTAAATACCAGCCTCAGGATAAATGTGAAGTTAAAGTCTGAAATTAATTTCCTCTGTACTCTTCTGGTAATTATCTAGTCTCTGTTACATGTTCAATGACAGAAGAGTAAATTGTCCAGAACTGGCAAATACGATCACAGCTGTTCTGTAGAAAAAGGGAAACTGCTGCATTGTAACTAGCCAGGCTTCCCTACCTTGGGCCTGTGACTGTTTCTACCTCCACAAAGCTCTTTCACACAAATTCATTTTTGCATCAATTTGTATGTAATTCTGGATACTGGCACGTGTGGAGGCGAGTGGGCCTGTTGACAAAGGAACCACGAGGGTCCCCGGGAGGGGAGAATCCTAAGAGATCCTCCCAGGTTATGGTGACAGAAAAGGCCTATCCCAGGATGCTTTGTTTCATTATGTTAATATACCCCAGTTCTGCTTCCCCAGTTGGCCAGATGGCCCCCCTACCCCCTTCTACCCTATACATCCCAGATCCAGAAAATTCTCCCTTCCCTGCTCTCCCACTGGCCCTTGTTCCTTTGGACTCCCTCAGAGTTTCCCCATTGGCTCCCGTACCTTAGTCCCGCCTGTGAACCGCCCCTGTGCCCTCCGACCATTGGCCCCTGGTGCTTTCTCTCCCCCCCATATAACCCTGGACCCCCCACACCATTGTTCTGGTGTCTTTTTATCAGTGGAAACCTTCACGCGCATGGCTGAATAAACCTCTGCTGTGGAACCCGATCCAAAGACCCTTCCATTAAATTGTCAAAGAAGCTATCCAGTGTGCATGTGTGTGTGAGTGTGTGAGCGGCTTTCTGCTGGAGATGCTTTCGGTAGGTCACAGCACCCCACCAGAACACCCCCCGAAACAACAGGTACGTAGTCAAGCGTGAAGTAAATCTTGAGGACAGGACCAATGCCTTATTGAGAAGTTCCCAAATTCTGGGGAGTTGTTTAAAACTGAACTTTTGATGGAGAGCAGTATTTCTTGGGGACAAAGAAACCTGATCAAATTATTGTTTACTGGATTACATTTAGGCTTATTCTGCCTAAGGAATTACTCCAAATGCCACATGGAGAGGTCAAGGCTTGGTCCTTTTTTGGCCATCAAGATCATGTGATTCAAAGGATTTGGTTTTGTATGTTTATTTCCTGATTTAAAGTTTGATTTGACTATGTTATTAGGCTTTGTTTTCTACATAATTTTGGCCTTCTAAGTTACAAAGATTCATCAGAACTGGAGCACTATAAAATGGAAATGAAGAGAAATAACTATCTGTATTAACTCCTTGTCTGTGTTTCTAATACACCTGTAAATTTTTATCTGTTGGATTTTAAAATAAAAATTATTTTTTAGATGAGAACAAATGGAAAAAACCTGTGTATTTCTTCTCATTCTTGGTGTAGAATTGATGACCCATTATGATATACTGTACATAGGTTTTGAAATTTCAGCTGATATGCACATTCTTCCCTACTTCACAATCTGTTCTCTGTTTTGACTTTTATCTGTTATGAAGGTTGACTAAGTAATTTAGTCCAAAAGCTGAGGAAATAAATGGTACCATTAGGAATAGGAAAAATTTGTATAATACCAGTTTATCTGTGTATCTACTATATGTATTATGCAATGACCTTTCCATGTAATAGTTTTAAAAAGACGTTCTCTAAAATGAAAATTGTATCCCAGGGTATCATTTTCATTTACATAGCTGCTACCACTGCTCTCATTCACACGGTGCTGGTGAGTTGTTTTTTACTTTTTTCTTGGTCTGCTTTACAATATCTTCATTTTTTATTTCAGGCTTAAAGTACAAATATTAAATTTGTCAGGCTAAAGAATGAAGACTGTTGGTTACCATGTGTGAGATGCTATAGATCCAGTAACACTGGAAATGTTATAGAATGTTTATAATAGACGCTGTTGGATGTTTTTATGTCAAAGATGCGAAACAGCAATGACACTGAAAAGAAAAACAACTTTTAGAAATTCGCCAAGAGATTCCGAGTGGATCTATGGCAGAAAGCATCATCTGTCATAAGAAAAAAGTACTTGAAAGGACAAGGGCCTTTCAAAGTGCTGATTAAATGTAATATGCTATGTGACAATGCACAAATGTGAAATGCTTCAGTGAAGAAGATGAACAACAGGTCCTCCACTGCATCAGAGAAGCAGATTATTCTTGCTGAAGTCCATTATCGTTAAAGTTGTTAGCATTTGTGTAACCAAACATTAGGAAGAAAAAAGTAGGCAAATAATACCGCAAGAGGGATGATCCAGATTCCAAGTGTTCTAAAAGACTAAAAGCTCTGAATTACTTGCATTTACCAAAAACAATCTCTTTTCTAGTCTCACTTACTAACAAGTCAGCAAATCTAGCTCTGTGTGGGAAGTATCATGAAAGATGGTAAATAAAAGGTTCAACCATGAACCACATCCATCATAAACTGAAGGTCAATTTGAAGTAATGCTTTATATTATCCCTACCAACCCAGGAAAATTTATTTTCTATCCAGGATAAATTTGACATAGATTATCTAGCGCTACAAAGGAAAGAGTTGAAAGCGGCCAAACCAAAAGAAATAAAAATCCACAGTTTTACAAGGAGCTGATTTACAGACAGGAGTTGATGTTAAAGGATAGATAAGTTCTGGTATTCTCTACCTTCAGTTCTGAATCAGCGCTCAATAAACTTTCATGCCAAAGAATTAGTCAAATTCATTAGCTATGACTGGAAAATTGATAATATTATTTTGTCCTGACAGTTTCTACAGTTACTTGTGAATAAAATCATCCACGAAAGCATCTGACATTTATCCAGAAGTTAATAACTATCAGGGTGAAGTTCATTGAATACTAAAAGAGATGGAAGAGAAACTGCAGTTTACTCACTGACTGGAGAAACTGACAGAGCCCTGAAATTCCAGAAGCTTGACTTGAGCTTAATTCGCTCCCATGGCCCTGTCTTAGGACAATGTCTACAGACCCAAGGAGACAGCAGGCTCAGGGGAACATCCCTCCAATATAAATGAAACACAGTGGTCAGATTGCATTCATTGCTCTGCAGCCTGAAACACCATTAGTTAATTTTATGAAGATTAAACAGAGATTAAGAAGCAGCATAGTGTTGGTTTTCCCAGATCAGTCTCCAGTGTTGCAGAAAGGCAGTAATGCTTGCAATACAGATCCAGAAATACCTAGAATCACAGAATATCTCCAATTAGAAGGGATGCATATGGATGATCAAGTCCAACTCCCTGTTTCTCACCTAAAACTAAACCTTATGACTAAGAGCATTGTCCAGATACTCATTGAACTCTGACAAGAGTGGTGCCGTGATCACCTCCCTGGAGAGCCCATTCCAGTAACTGACCACCCTTTCAGTGAAGAACCTAATGGCAAGCCTGAACTTCCGCTGATGAAACTTCACTCCGTTTCCTCTTGTCCTGTCTCTGGTCACCAGAGAGAGGAGCTCAGCACACCTCTGTTCCACTTGCCTGTGTGAGAAGGTTAGTTACTGCGATCAGGTCACCCCTCAACCTTCTCTTCCCCAGGCTGAATAAACCAAATTATCTCTGTTAGTCCTTGTAATTCTTGTCCTCAAGATCTTTCACCATCTTTGTTTCCCTCCTCTGGAAACAGTCAATTAGTTTGGTGTTTCCCTTCTATTGAAGAACCAAAACTTACACACAGTACTCAAGGTAGGGCTGCACCAGAGCAGTGTAGAGGGAGAAGAAAGTGGAGGGAGGCAGCCCCCTAACTATGGTTCATGGATCAAAGAAGAAGAATCTGTTACAGATCCTTCCTTGCTTCTATCAAAAATAATCCAGACTGGGTTACATTTTATATTCTGATCTATGGTATTGTCTCAGTCAGACAAAATAGAGCAGGTTACCTGCCTGCTTCAGTATTCCAGCACCAAAGATGCCTTTTATCCTTCTCTACTATGAACCAAAGCTACACAATGCAACTGTATGTTTGACATAAACAATGATGAAGGAATAGCATGAGACCTCTTGAATATATCTTTATTCTTCACACTTCATTCTCAGAACTAATACCTTGTGCAACATATGCAATTTTTTATCTGAGATGTTACTTTTTGAAAATTGTGCTAAGAATACAGTTGAATTATCTCCTCAAGGATAGTGGGTAGATGTATCAATGCTGAAGTTAGGCTTCATAAAGCCATACACGAGGCACATCTCTAGATGTATGGAAAGGCATTTCAATTCATCAGCAGTGATCATATCTGAAAAATAAATGTCAATGTTGTAATTTAAAATTGTTTATTTTCATGAATCATGTGAATTTCTGTGATTGCGTGAACTACTGGCAAGAGAAAACATTTTGGTCTTCTTATATTTGTATCAGGCTGGGATTAGAGTAGCCTTGAGAGAACAAGGCTAATTACCTGCGGGAGCTCAGGACTTCTGAACAACGAATCAGTGTGATTTTGCAGAGGACCAAACTTACTAGTGTGAGAAACGAATTCTCACAAACGCGGCTACCCCAATCCATGGCTGCGGCAACTGTCCGGGGCGGCGACTGCTCCCGCTCCCTGCCCGCGGCGGCACGGGAGAGGCCGGCGGCCGGGATCAGCCATCACCGAGGACATCCTGCCTCCCCCCTGCATGGTGCCGGGTGTAGGGGGGCCCCGCGCGTGGCGGCGCTCCCTGCCCCGGGCGGTCTCGTTCACTGCCGCCGCCA